>CATIWQ010889726.1:0-12691 GCA_949673415.1 Euphorbia schlechtendalii | reverse complement strand
ACACACACACACACACACACATATATACATATATATATAGGTATGTGTATATGTATGTATGTATGTATGTATGTATGTATGTATGTATGCTATTAAGTATATGTATATGTTCATTGATATAATTAGACAAAGTCTATGGGTATTTCATAGCGTGAAAATGCAAGGACATAGTGGAGCTATGTGGTGTGAAAACTGCACACACGTGTTACTATGAAAAGTCTAAATATCAATAGTCATAGTTTTATTGAGATTGGACATCAATGAAGTGGACATATAAGCATGTGTAGGCTTACTCCTTGGGTTTTGATCCAAGTAGTCGATCTCACAAGCTAAAGGTGGTAACTTGAGTTAACACATGAATGTATTCGGGTAATACATACAGTTATAAGACACACTCAAAAATAATATATCCATGTGTTGGTGTCATGTCCTATTGTAGTTCAGTATGAGTATCCTCAAACTTGAGATGCTGGTTACGTTGTGTCGGAGTTACTATTATTTGAGTCATATTTATTCATACCCTGGTGATCAGGATGATACGAGTAATACGGGTATAGTGATGATCATTCATTGGTAAGCCGAGTAGTCAAGATGGGATCCATCGCTCTTGATGTAGTGATATAATGGGAGTTGTACCTTAAGATCTCTTATTGAAGTAACACACTCATAAACCTCTGATAAGAGTATGAAATTGATAGAACGAGTATCTAGACAATCTCAATACATAAAGGTGAGTGGTGTTCTTCGTGAACAAGTTTAATTCTAGGATGGCTACGGCTATTACATGATTTAACACTTAATCCGAGCTCAATAAATTAGATGGTACTTAACTTGATGGAAGGAGTGTATTGTACTGGTTACTATTGTAAAATCGGATCAAGTCACAGGCACGTGACGCTTTGAGTATCAAGGGATCATACGCTTTTGCTAAAAATCCAATTTGATCGTCTAGAGTTATCAAGTTCCATATCGGTCAGGAACATTGAGCCAAAAGGTTCCCGAATGGGAAGCCAAGTTTAAGAAAACCTCTAGCAGCTCTATACATCGAGATACTATAAGATCAAACACATTGGATCTTTATCGGACTAAGTAAAGAACTTATAGATGGGGTCTTTGTCGAGAATATAAGGGTAAGTCAAACTCATTTTGGATGGACCATTAAATGGTCAGACCAAATATTTTAAGAGGATTTGGGAAAATTTCATATGGCGGAGCAAGGGAATTTTTCTTGTTGCGAGTGGGCCCCGCGAACAAGAGTTGCTCGCAGGTGGGGCCTACGTGGAAACCTCGCAAGCATAAAAAATGCTCGTGGGCTATTAGCATACGTTGGCACAAGGCTATTGCATGTTGGTGGACTGCAGGCCCGCAAGCACTGTTGGGTAACAATTACGTAGGATTACAGTATAGGCCCACAAGTGAGGCTTAGGGGAAGTCCTACAAGGCCTCGCTTGTGGGACAAGGGAAGCCCAATCCATGTGGGATGTGGATTTTCCCCATCTCACATTGGAAATGAGGGGAGCATTTTGCTCCCCTCCCAATATATATAATGGCCTCACCTCCTCCTCTTTACATACTTCAGCTCAGCCTTTCCTTCTGAGTTTTGACTTCTTTTCTTCTCAAGTTTTTGCTAGATCCTCCATGAGTTTTTCTACTTTTGCAAGAATTCTTTTGAAGGCTTATTCCTATTTGTAAAGATCCTTCCCAGTTATATTTTCGGGTTGGTCTACGAGCGGTCTAGCAACTGCTTGTTAACTAACAAGTTCTACCTTTACATGAGGTTTTGGTCGGTGGGGTCAGTGTGGACTAGTCATAGAGGCCATCCTAGTTTGGAGGCTTATGCTAAAGGAGTGATATCTGATTGTTGTAAGGGAGCGCCCCACTAAAAGAAATGTACGAATCAACTGGTAATGCTATAACCTTAGATACTCGATTTCTTTTATTAAGATTTCTAAAACTATAAGCATCTATGGAATGTTTCAATTTAGATTATATCAACCATGCCATGCTTAGGAGATCCTTTAGGGTTAATTTTAAGTTTTGAAATTCCATCATGCAAGTTCGCATGTTCGATAATGACCTTAATTAACCATCAGTTACTTCATCCACAGTCACCGTGGGTATATATAGACCATTGGAAATAGCTAGCCAATCATACATATCTTGGGATTGGATAAGTTTTTCATCATGTTCTTCAAGAATGAGTAATTATGTCCAAAGAACAAGGGAGCTCTAGACATAGAGAGTCCTTCCGGAAGTATCTATGTGGTTTGGAATTCAGGGAGATGTTTCATGCAGTTGTCACCCATTTTTAAATGATTTTTTACTCAAGATTAGTTAGATATTTGGATGAGTACTACACTTATACCACTTTTTGGACCTAATAAGGTGATAAAACAAGTCAAATAGGGGATGAATGACTCTTTTTGCGAGTTTTCACATTCCTCAGATGTTCCATGGAAATGTGCTTCTGACACAACTTCTAAGTAAACTTAATTTACTAGATTTCTCAAAAGTTTTCCTTTGAAGCAATCTCGTTCTGTTAGTTAGTTTTCAAATTAATAATTATGGATGCAACAACTAATAAGTAAAGGAAAGAAATAGCAAACACAAGATTTTTATCTTTATTTAGTCTCTACCTAATCTAGTCATTGGAATCGATGTCCAAGATTTAATCCACTAGTGATCCTCCTTAGGATGGAGAACAAACCACTATAATGCTGATTTAGTTTATTGAAGTACCTTCCAATAATCTTAGCTTCTGTGCTTTACCAATACAAGAGTACCATCCAATTGTACCTAGGCTCTAAGCTATACTAGTACTAAAAGTACCTTCCAACTAGCATCCAAGATCCTCCGCACTTACTCAATCATAGAGTAAGTGTTTACAAGATTTGAATTGAAAAGGTTTTGAGCTTCTAAACTTCGTTTCAGTAAGACTCTTTTACAAACTGATTAGAGTTGAAAGTTTGCTAAGGCTTGTAAGTGAAGCAATTTTTGGTTATGTGATGGCTTGAATGTTCTTGAAATTTGATAGTGTTTCATAAAGTTCCTCTGCTGGAACTTTGCTCCTTTATATAGGCTTGACAAGTTTTCTTTAATCTTGGATTATTGCTAAAATCTTCTCGTTGTCACTTGCAAATTTTGCTGTTAAAACTAATGGAGATTAAGGACATGGTTAATGCGGTGATCAAGGTTATTTGAATCTGTTAAAATATTGTTAAAAGATCACGATTAGGATTTAATACAAATTTGTTAGGAAGATGGTCCCATCAGTACTTGTTGTCTGCAATAGGGAAGAAAAAAGTGTCTTTGTCTCCTTGTTGTCAACATCAACACATCCTTTTTAGGTGTAACATCTTTTGGCGTCGTGTAGTTAAATGCAAAGGCATGGAAATGGTTGCCTCAAGTGATGCCTTGGTATTGTTGCTCTTATTGTTTGAAATGAATATCCCGCCTTTTAATTTGTCCTTAAACAACTGCTCACTTAGAGGTTACTTGCTTCCAAGACAGTTCTTCTAATTTTTGGTGCGTGTGTCTTCTGATGCAGACTTGAGCTTCCGACGCAAATTTAGGTTCTGATACAATTAAGAACTTGGTTACTCTTAAGTTACTTTTAAAACAAATTTCTACTGAGGAAAGTTCTTGCAGTAAGTATAAAAACATCTTCTAAGATCCACTTTCAACACCTTATAGATAATTTTCTTTGAGATTCTACAACTCATCTATTATTCCTAACATGGCATGAAACCATTTGCCCAAAAGCTGAAGTTCATACTTAAGGTCATTTTGAAGCTTTAATTTACATTATTCCAAACACTCTCCTATACGTGAATACCCTTTAAACTTAAAGCGGGTACAATACATGTCCACTTACCATGCGATGAAATTTAATTCAACAAATGGAGCTACAAATATTAAATCTCGACGTTTAGAAACAAAACGCTGATACCATGTTATAAATTAGTTACCTCAAAAGCTTCAGCTAATAAATAAAACCCAGCCATTATTATTTTATTACCGTTGATACTTATGCCTTGTTATTCAGAGTTTATCATACCTTATTGACGAGAGCTTATAAATGTATTGTTGAAAGTTTTTTTTAATTAACAAAGAAAAAAAGAAAAGACCTATGTTATATATTTAAAATTTATGTAGACATTATTGAGATAATAAATAAAAAAATTATTCATATGAATTGGTTTATATTGTGAAACCCAATGCATGCACTTGCACAATTTTGAACCACACATTTTTATTAAATTGACCTAAAACTTAGTACTTTAAAAATCGGGCATAGGCTGGATTTTTAAGAATACCGCCGCAATTTTGTAAAATCGGGCGGTATTAAGCGGATGATCGATTAGGCGGCGTTTAGGCGGTCCTAGGCGGCTTAGGCGTCGATTTTTTAATTAAAAAAATTAATATTTTAATAAAAAAATTAACATAAAAAACTCAGTGTTTTAAAAATCGGAGCCTAGGCGGCGCCTAGGAGGGATTTTTAAGAACATCGCAGCGATTTTTTATTGTTTTATATTTTTTATATTATTATATATTAAACTGAATTGTTAATGTTATAATTTTATTGTATTAGACTATTAGTATTTATGTTATAATAATAATTTTATATTATTAAACGGATCTATCAAATTTCTATCTTCTAAATGTTACATGCAATATCCGTTCAACTAAGTTATTCAACAACAAAAAATCTGTGTAAAACCAAGGGTTTCAGTTGTAAATTACGGTGACTAATATGGGGCGGAACAAATGACGTAGAAATTTAAGAGCGATGCATAAATTTTCTTTTGTACAATTTAAAAAAAAAAAACTAAATTGATGAATAAGTCATTACCATCTTAAAGTTGCGCTAATAATATAAGAGTAAAAGTAGAAATTAATACAAGTAATGGAAAGATTTCTTTTACACACCTTCTTCGTAACTTCCTAGTAATAACAAATTGGTGTATTCATTCCCATTTTCACAAAACACACGCAACTTGTACTACTATTTCAATTCCGCCTTTCCATGTCTACTGTACTGTCTAATCTATCTATCTACTTCCTCAATTATATTACCACCTAAACTTAATGCCACTTTCAATTACGTCAATGAAAAAAAAAGATTTTGGACGTTCAATCATAATTCAGATAGGGTGAATCTTTGGTTAAATTGGACAAAGACGAACTCAAACTACAAAAAAAAATTTAAACTACTTGTCGAATCAAAATAATTTTTTATTCAGTAAGTTCACTTTTTAAATGTTAATCGGCAAGTATTTTTAGTAAAATTAGGTTTCAACCTGGACTAATTAAATGCTCACCCCTAAATTCAAATAAATTGTCCTGCGGTTTTGATTTTTTCATGGTTTCTAAAAACCATTAAAATGTAGATTCTTAAAATCCCAATTTACTCCATCGTATTAAACCATACCATATCATAGTACAATGAATTATGGAAAACCATATGACAAACAAGGGGCAAACGAATCATATCAAATAATCCTAATATTAAAAAAAGTTATATATAACTGAAAATAGATGAAAAGCTCCTTCGCTTACAAAAATATTTTGATTATATGAGATTAAGATTAAGTGATAGAGGAAATATTAATGACAAACTGTTGTACTTATAAAGGCACACGACTTTAATCACCCTTTGGTCTTTATAGTAAAAGTTAGGGTAGCCTTTTATATGATATTGGAAATTTAGATAGTCTACTTCAGCTGTCATAGTTGGGAAAAAAAATTGACTAAGAAACCGTTATAAACACTTCATGTTATTGATATAAAAACACTATAAACATTTATAACGTAGTATAATAAACTAAGTAATTTTATCATAATTAAAAACCTTGAAACAAATTATCCATATTTTAACTTTTAATTTGAAGCACAATTAAATAATTTTTTTAATCAAAATACATATTTGTTGTGACCTATTTAATTTTCATCTACCGATCTATCAAATTTTCTCAGTTGTTAGATGGACATTGAATATACTTAATATAGATATGTCATGTATGAAAAAACAAAATTAAATTAGGACATAAAAAAAATTAAATTAGGACATAAAAAGGGAAGTATTTAAGTTACAAAACAAAATCAAAAAATGTTATGCTCAGGAACTAGAATATTGGTTGTTCATAAGTAGGGGTGAGCAAAACTCGGTTCGGTTTAAAAATCGAACCGAACAGAATCGAAAATTAAAAGGGGGGAAATTTTAAAACCGAATTATTTCGGTTCGGTTTTCGATTCGATTTTAAATCAAAATTATATTTTTTTTATTTTAAATTAATTTTTTTTCCATATATTAATTTTTTTAACATAAAATAACTAAAAAATAATATAAATAATTTTTAACACATGTAACTTATTGTTGATTTGAAAAAAAAATCTTAATTTTCAAGTATTAAATGTAAATTGAATGTGAAAATAATTATTAAATTAATTAAAATTAATTAAAATTTATTTTTCGATTTTCGATTTTTTCAATTTTGAACCGAAACCGAACCGAAAACCGAAACCGAATGACTTCAATTCGGTTCGGTTTTTAATTTTTGATTCGGTTTTTTATTTTCAGATTTTTTTGCTCTCCTCTATTCATAAGCCAAGGTGCGAATTTAATTAATATTAATAATTGACAACAAATATGTTTAATATTTACTTGCCAAATATTTCACAAAAAGCTGTACTCGTGAATAAAACATCCTAGAATCCAATAAATACAAGCACAAGAGAAAGTACTACATACACATTCAAGATTAAAGAGACATTTCATTCAGTTGAGTTACATTTATATACGGCTGATTCTAAATATTTAGCAGCAAGATCATTCAATCAGGGCCGTTCCTGAATAACATCACATCTCCCTGACTTTCTAAACCATTCGATCACTCCATCAAAATATAAAATAATACTTTTTCTGAAAAAAAAAAAAAAGAAATTAAAAGTTTCTTGACCAAACATCCATCACATGATCTAATTACAATCATGATCATCTCTGATATTCCATCATAAGACAAAACTCCTCGAAGCACACAAACCCATCCCCGTTCTTATCTACTACTGCTATCATGCGCCGGCATTCATCTAACGTGCACCTATCGTCCCCTATTGCCTTATACACGCCGAGCAGCTCCTCCGCCGATATCTTTCCGTCGTGATCCGTGTCAAAAAACTCGAAAGCAACTTTCAGCTCATCGTCTCCAGCCGGCTCACAAGCCGAGCTGATTTTACTCATCAGAGCCTCCACGCTAATGCAGCCGTCGCCGTCGCCGTCGACTTCGCTCAGCATAGTAGCAACTTCCTCCTGACTAGGCGGCTTTTCTCCGATCCTCAAAAGCAGCGCCTCTAACTGAGATCGGGAGACTATCCCGTCGTTATCGCCGTCCATTACTTTAAAAGCGTGAAACAACTCCGAGTAGATATCTGCCGTGGATAGATAGGACCAGTCGCCGGAGTTTTCCTGGGGAAGAACACTAGTAGGCGTGCCTATGTCGGTCGCGCCGCCTCTAGAGTCTCCCTTGTGGATGGAAACGGAGGAATCAGAGGAAGAATACGACGCCGTACCATAACTGTTACACGAAGGATCAGATCTAGAAACTACAGATCGATCTTTTTTGGATCGAAAGAGGCGTTTCGGGCTGATAACTTTGATCAATTGTTTCATATCGGAAAAAGGAAAAGCACAAATCGGAAAGAAGGAGAAGGGGAAGAAGAGGAGGTGGAGGATTAATGGAGTTGAGAGGAAGAAGATGGAGGCTTAAAAGGAGAGGAAATGGGAGAGAAGTAGTAAGTGCCATGGCAATTTCCTCGAAGTTTCCTTTGCAGCAACAATTTCTTACTTTTAATTTGGGTTTTTGAGTATTTATATGTGTGTTCCTTTTCATGATTTAATGTTTTGCCACCTAATTTGGTTGATGTTTGTGGCCCGTTGATTGGGTGTCGGACAATATCAACGATCTGTATCCCTGGTTTGAATCGATATTTGATTTGTTGTTTGTTTGTTTGTTTGTTATATATGGTAAAATACAAAATTTTATTTGAAAATATCGTCAAATTGTCAAAGTATTCCAATTTGGTAAAACAAGATATAGTTATGTAATCTAGTTACTGTTTTATTAGTTGAAATTTATTCGGATTTTGATTATATGATCATAGGTGAACAGCTACTTTATTAGAAAATCGATATAAATTTTTATTTTTTTTGGTAAAGCATTTACATTTTACTTTCTAACTAATTCTTTGCATTTTGGTAAGTTTGTTTTTCTTTCTTTATGTTTTATATAAATTTTAAGTCTTTCTGATTAACGTGTGTTTTCTCTCTAATAATTTTCTCTTCTCTGCTTTGATTCTCTTTGCGTCAGTTCTCTCTCTAATAGTTCTCTTTTTTCTAGGTTTTCAGTTTATCAATCATACTTCTGATCTTGCGGTTTCTCTTTGCAGGATTCAAGTATTTTTCTATTTACAATCAGGTTTTTGTAAGGATTTCTTAATTCTCCTTTTGATATATTTTATTTGGATTTACTTACGAATATGCTAAAAACATTTTATTTGAAAAATTATTAATTTTAGGAGTTTCCACATAGGGTGTTTGATGAATAATCTAACTGATTGTGAGATTGTAGTTGCATGATGTATAAAGAATTTATGCTTATCATCTGAAATTTAATGTTGTTCTTGCTATTGTTGAAGATAATTTATGTTTTTTCGTTCTTATTTTTTGAAATCTAAAATTATTCTTTTGCATTTGGTAAGAATTCTGTATGATGCAGGTAGATGATTATATCTGAACTTATTATTGTTTTATCCCCTACATGTTTCCTACCACGTAGCTATCAGATTCTACACATTTGTGTTTTGTCATTTTTTTTATTTTTCATGAATGTATTAGAATTTTGTTGGTGTTGTATTTTTTTATTATCCTACCATGTGCCTACCATCCTACCAGATTCTCTTGTTTTATTAAACACTTGGCTTTTTAGATTTAAATCTCCTATATCCTTTTCAAATCTGTTTGAAAATAATTTGTAATGTATTCTCATTTATTTTCACATTTATTTATGTTTTTTAGTCATCTTTTATTGTTTTTTTATAATTTATTTGCATTAAAAATGTTACAATTTTTTTGTTTTCTGTTTTCTTACCATGTTCCTACAAGGTAGCTACCAAATTCTAAACATTTTTTTATTATTTTCTCATTGTTGTATCAGTTTTACAACGAAGTAGTGATTTTTATGTCATCACGCTATGTTCCTACCAGATTACTATTATATTGTGTTGTTTTAATATACACTTATCATCTAGTAGTATCTAGTAGGTATCTAGTAAGATGCTGGTATGTATATCAATTTGTTTAAATATAATATGTATTCATATGTTGTTACATGACTAGTTTATGTTTAATGGAGTTTTATTTTGCATTGGTAATGAAATATATGCTACTTTACAAGGTAAACTATGATTCATCCTTATTTTTTTAATATTTGATGTTATTGTGAATATCTGGTAGGAATTTGATAGGTTATTGATATGTAATTGTATTTGTTGATATTTCAATCATATTTTGTATGTTTCCTTTTTAGTCATCTTTGCACATCTAGTAGAAAGCAATTTGTTTGTTTTCAATTGTTGTATTTTTGCCTTGGTTTGTACATATTTATTGGTGTTACTTGTTTTTGTGTCAGTATTTGTCATCCTACCAACTTTCTACCAGTTTCCTACAAAGTTGTGTTGTTTTGTTAAACACATGACTTTTCACTTATTTATGGTAGTTAGTCATCTTTTATTGGTTTTCTAGTTGATTTGCATTAGTTATGTACCAAAAATTTGTTTTTCGGTTTTCTTACCAACTTCTTACCAAATTGTTAACAATTTTAATTTCTCATTTTTTACATTCTCATGAAGAGTTATTTTACATCTTTTATGTTGTTTAGGTTGTGAAGTATAACAAGAACATGATAATGCTATGATAGAAATGGAGCAAATGGACAATTAGATGAAAAATAGATATTGGTCCTTTGAGTTCCAATGTTTTATAAGATTCGTATGATGAACACGATCTCTACATTGAGAATATCATTAAGATGGCGACGGAGGGGATAAATCGCCTTGTTCAAGATTCGATTGAAGACAATGTACAATATGTCGAGATTTCTAAATCCATGATTGGTTGTGTGAAGGTTAAACAAGTCTTTAATGATAAATCAATATTGAAGGAAGCTATGAGCTTTTATGTGATAAATAATAACTTCCAATTCAAAATTCATGAGAGAAACAATATTTTCAGCAGTGCATTGATCCAAAATGTTCTTTGTTTTTTATATCATTGAACCATAAATACACCAGATCTTTTAAGATGTTATAAATTCAGCTTGTTCGTTGCCATTAATTAGATTTTATAAACTCAGCTCTTGTATTTTTTAATGTTGAGAAATCATGTTTAAAATGCCAATTTGCTGTTTGTGTTGATTTTTAATGATACTTGAGATAGTTTTTGGTTACTAGGTTGCTACTAGTTTCCTACCGGATTTTAATTACTTTGCTATTTTTTCTCACAATTCCTAGAATTTTGTTATATATCTAGTATCTTTTTATGAAAATGTATCATGGATGTTATATCTTACTTTTTTAATTTTTATATACTAGTTATTTAATGGATTCGGGGTTTTTACTAGGTTCTTATAGAGTACCTACCACGTACTTATTAGTTTCCTACATGATTTGCATTACAATTGCTTGATTTTTTTCACATGTATTTTTATCCTTCTCTATTTCAATTACACTATTTATAAATTTATTTTAAATCACTTTAAATAATTCATTTCTCGTTGATGTTTAAATTTTATTTTATTATCTTTTATTGATTACAAGTTAAGTCTTATTTCCCTACCAGGTACCAACTAATTTCCTATCATATTTTGCTTTTTTTTTTATTCCAAATGTGTTGTAATCTTTCTTGATATCAACTAGAATATTTACAAACTTTGTTCTTAATCAAATTAAAAACTAGAGACATAAATTGCTAATGATCTAAATAAAACTACTAAAAACTTGTTCAAAAGCACATAAACCGAAAAATAACTTTTTTTTTGTTGTGAATTAAACTGCAGCTAATTATACAAGTTATATTTGATTGGAACATATCATCCCCGCTCTCTTCATTAGTTTCCAATCTTTTTTCACCATGTCTGCTGAAGATCGATCCATTATGCTTCTTCTTCACATCATCATTTAGTAAAGTTTATTGATGAAGTCAATTACCACTTAATTTGAGGCAACATGAGCCACCCCAACACTATATTTTTCTTTCGATGGAATGACAAGCTTGTATTTTTGCAAAAATGTGGAATGATTAAGTTAGATTGACATTCATCATCAAATAAACATTTATACTTTTGTACTTGTTTTCAATCTTTGAATACCAATTTTAGAAGTTTTTGTTTTTCTGCCAGGTAGTTACCAGTTTCCTATTAGATTC
This sequence comes from Euphorbia schlechtendalii, assembly GCA_949673415.1. NCBI lineage: Eukaryota > Viridiplantae > Streptophyta > Magnoliopsida > Malpighiales > Euphorbiaceae > Euphorbia > Euphorbia schlechtendalii. The sequence continues at coordinate 1,212 of CATIWQ010889726.1, read as the reverse complement.
TAAATTCATACTAGATTCAAATACAATTGTTCTTCTTACCAAATACCTACGAAGTAGCTACCAGTTTCCCACTTGATTCAATAACTTGAAGATTTTTACATCACATGTGTTGTTAACACACTAATGCATTTTTTTTACTTTTAAGACTCATAATGGCTTGTACTTCTTTTGTACTAGTTATTTGGTAGACTAGTGTTTCCCACCAGTTTCCTACCAGCTAATTACCATATACCTATCAGTTTCCTATCAAATGCTCACTAGTGGAAAAATGGCCTATAGGGTCGCACTATTTGGGAGGTTTCTACAAGAAACTGTCCGTAATGCTAATTAAAAAACACGGAGCCAGTTATTACGGACGGTTGTTACGTAACAACCGTCCGTAATACATATATAAGTATTCCGGACTGTTTTTACAAAGGAACCGTTCGTAATACATTGAGCATTGCGGACGGTTCTTGTGAAACAATCGTCCGCAATGTCATGAATTAAAAAAAAGTATTGCGAACGGTCATTATGTATTAACCGTCCGCAATACCCAAAAATAAATTAAAACGTATTGTGGACGGTCTTGATATATTAACCGTCCGTAATACCCACCTGCCTATACCAAACCCTATCTCTTTTAATTTATGTTACAGCCGCCTTCCCTCTTTGGCAGAGATGGAGCTCCAATTTCCGACGACGATAACCATTTCAGGTTAGTTTTTCTTCTCTTTTATGGTCGTTTTCTCTCTCTCTCATCCTCCTCTGCTCACTGTTGCGAAGCAATTTTCGGGGAAGAGGAAGATTTTTGGATTTGCTCGGTTTTCGCTACTGTTGGCACTATTTAAGCTCAACTTGACGATTGATGCACTTGTCGTTGCTCGCATGGCGGCGGTGAAGCTTCGGATGGATACGAATACCATCTACTTGGCCGGTCTTGACGGGTAACTTTTCTTCTTACTTTGATAAATAATCGAGACTGCAGAACTAGAACGATTTTCGATATTTTTTTCAGTTGCTATGTTCTTGCTATTTCAGTTCTGTACACATGATTTTATATTGTTCCTTTTCATGATTTCCGTTACTAGCTGATCCGTGAATTGAATCTTTGTGTGGGTTTGATATATAATAGAAGAATTGGAGCTTTGTGATGTGATTTTCCTTTTTATTAACCTGGTCCTTATTATCAGTAGCAATTTTAGTGTTTTGATTTTAGGGATTTAAATCTGG
>CATIWQ010889584.1:0-18650 GCA_949673415.1 Euphorbia schlechtendalii | reverse complement strand
CGCCTTGCGCCTAGCGCCTCACATACAAAGGCGCACGCCTTTGTCACATGCACCGCCTAAAGGGCTAGGAGGCGCCAGCCTCCTCGCCCAGTGCGCCTAGCGCCTAAGGCGCGCCTGAGGCGCGCCTTTGACTACACTGATAAGGATTTGATTATGGGTAAGTGTGATTATGGGTAGTTAGATTGAGTGTGATTTAGTATTATTTTTTACTATTTATTGCTTTTTAGGTTGGTTAGTGATAGTAATTAATAGTCTACTGCACTTTTTTTCCTATTAGCCTCAAGTCCCTTGGGCAAGCGCTTTGCACCTGACCCCTGGCACCTTAGTGCGCCTTGCACCCGTAACTACTATGATTTGAAGGGAATGTATGCTATTATTGTTATTTGACAACATATGATACATGGAAGAGAGTTTTGAGCTGGACAAAGTACGCACAAAGTTTGACAGAAATGAGAATGCAATGGTAAATGTGTACAAATTACAACACCTCTATCCAAGGTTGTTGGAGATGTCGATTTAAGCAAAGCAGTACGTGGAAGAAGTTAAGACAAATCGTTGTTTCCAAAATTGTATTTGAAAGATTAAGTTAAAACATCACATTTAATAAATGGTGTTTGTGTACCTTAGATTGAATCGTTTTTCTGTATCACCCTTCAGTTAATGAATTTTTGGAAAAAAGGAACATTAAATCTGCTAAACAGGCAAACTTTTGACAGGTTTAGTTGGTTTGATACTTTGATAGGAAGGTGTGCATCGGCACACCCATTCGCCCTTCCTCAAGCTGTGTCTAGGCATATAACACGCTGCCATGGTACGCTGCCTTGCACGGGGTATGGTGAGGCTCTGGGATGAGTCTTCCGTGAGGCGTCCCTTGAACAACTATGCTTATTATATTTTGTATAAATTAATTTCCTTTTCCTTTGCTTAGTTTTTTCATCATAAATATATGCTTATTGCTGCGTTGCTGTGATCATTACATTTATTCATTTACAGGGTCATGGTTCATATTCTCTATAACTATTATTAGGCATATCAATCCTCATTTCACCGCGTTGTACAGATCAACTACTAATGTTTAGTTATGTAACTGCAGGATAAAAAGATGCTAAAGTCTCCTGAACGTCTTGTTGTATTTGTGATTCTTCACCAGGCTTATTCATCCCAACCGTCTTCTGCAAATCCATTCATAACTTATATTGTAAATGTAAGTAGTACTTTTTTTACAGAAGGCATGACTTTTAGATGAACAGTCGTACATCATTATTTTTAACGCAGATGTTCACATCAATCACATCTATATTATCTGTGGCGTGCATGTGATCGTGATACTCTTGGAGCTTCTGATTGCAGTGGCTTTCATCTTTTTCTTTCGCATTCTATCTGAACCTTTTATGGTCTCAGTACTGAATACTATCTTTTTTTAGCAGGAAGAGCTTAGAGGTTTTACATGTATCCAGGAACAGTATCTGAGTTCTTTTTGTTGTTCTATTAAATAAAAAGAAAGAAGAAAACTGAGAAATTGAGTGACAGGGAATGTAAAACATTGTATATTTATATACTTCCATGTGAAACCATGTTAGTTTATGCACATATAATGAAAGTGTTACAGATGCTTTTATCTAGACCTCTCATGTTGAACAAGAACTAGGAATTATTAAATTGAAGATCTCTAGTAAGCAATGAACTGAATATTTGAAACAAGCAAAATTTTTCTAATTTACTTGCCGCCTTGAATCATTTTTCTCGATTTCTAATTTGATACTTTGTTTTGTAAATGTTTGAGGTAACATGTTTTATTAATTTCGGGAGGCAGCTGCACTATATTTTAAATATTTATACTTATCAATTGATTAGACTGAATTTCCTTTGTGTCCTTCTTCTTTCGTCTTGTATGCTAATCTATCTTCTATATGAATTTTACTCTCCTAATGTGCCTTCATGCCAACTAAGTTGCTTGTTTTTGTGCTCTTACCCTTGAGATTTCAGGCAGCATGTGATGACCAGGCTGAAAAATGTGAGAGGGCATTAATTCTGCAGTTATTAGCTTCTGGAAGTTCCAATTCTGGCAAAGAGGTGTATTTTATTTCTTCGAACTTCAAGTATTAAATGGTTTTTTAGTTTTCTGCTGTTGCAAGCTTTGACAGGAATGGGTTGAGAAAATTAATTTATCTTCTGCTTTGATTTGGTATTCTTGCATGCTGATAAATATTTTTTTATTTGCGGGTAATAGTTTTGCTTTTGCTTATGACATATTGACAAGCTGCTAGATTTTTTATTGTTCTTTCACAGCCAGTTGTACAGGATTGTTTTTATGATTAGATGTTTTATGGTGGATTGGCTTAATTCTTGATTTGGTATTGGTTTACAATTCTCACTCTTTTCAGCGGCTAATTTGGTACATATGGTAACTCGTTTTCAAGTTTGTGATGCACAGTAAAATACTAGAATAGAAAATTATAATTTAAATTTTTGTTAATACTTCAGTTGTCATCATTTGTTTAGTCCCTGCTTATTTGTACTAAGATATTATAGAGTTGGTGCTTGGTGCTGTTATAACCTGACTTTCCTTGAGTGCGCTGGTATTCTATCCTCTATTGTAATTTTGACTTTTTATTCAAAATGTATCTAGCTTCCAAAAGGGGGTTCTTAACGCATGACATTTTTTTTTTCAGTTTCTTAAGTTGTCTGCAGTTAATTACATCGAAGTTTTTGATCCTTCGGCTCATGTAAGTTATACCATATGCTGTGGCGATTATATGCATATATTCTGGCCTTTTTTGTGATCAGATATATTATATATGTGATGCCTATCTGACCCTGTTACTGTATAAAAATGTTTCTGGAAAGTATATCACGTATTATTATCTTGCTCTCTGTACGTATTTTTTGTTCCCTGATATTGACAAATTTATGCTCTTGCTGCAGGTTTTCCCATCACGCGAGCAATTGCAGCAGCAATATTGTGATAAAGTCCATTCCGAATCATATGGTTTCTTATTTAAAAATGCTGCTGTGAAAAATGTAGTGCATGATCCTGATGTACCTCGCAATTGTGATGCAAATTTACCAGAGTATGTCAATCACAGATCAGGGAGTTAGACACATATACTATCGTTCTCCGCATTATACTGATCTTTGCATCTTTCCATTTATTTTTTTATGCTTACGCTAGGGATGGCTGCTTTGCAGGTTTGATTTGCAACCAGGGGCCAAACCGAAAATTGGATCTGGAGATAGAGATGAGACTCTCACTGGGTTGTTGTCGCACTTGTCATTGGAGGGCATACGACCCCAATGGGTGAGGCCTCATCCTCCTATTTTGCCGATTCAAGATGGCGAGGTAATAACACTATATGGTTAAAGGTGCAGTTGATAACTTGAGTTTGCTGTCTTTACTTATGCTTCTTGAGCATTTTTCAGCTAGTGTGGCTCAATCCTGACAACAATCACGAGCTGGTGTGGGATCATGGTATGTGTGCAGATACCAGCAGGGGTGCAGCTGTCAGGGACTTGATCTCTAAAGCTTTGAAGGGAGCTCTAGCTCCTGCACAACAAGAGGTTTCTGTGACTTCATTCTTAATTCATTCTCCTGTTTATTGTCTTTTATTTACCAGGGAACCTCAAATAAATTACAGGCTTTGTCTAATTATGGCTCACTGGTTAATGAAAGATTTTGGAAAAATTGAAAGAAATTGTGTTAGGGTATCATTTTTTGAAAATTTTATTTCTTTACTGTATGGTCTATGGTTTTGAACTTCTTGCAAGCAACAACCCTGCTTTATTTATGTACCATGACTATCCTTGTACCTTGTTCTTCCTCTTTTGCATTGTGTAATATTCTTTTCTTTGGTACAGAATTGGCTATTCTCTTTTATACAGATCATTCCACATATTATTCCTTCATAAACTATGTGCATTCGTGTTTCTCATCTTGTGTATTTTTAATGTTGTAATACATTTGCAAGTTAGTGATACTGTTGCTGCATTTGGTATTGAGCTTCATAGATCTGCTCACTGTTTCTATCTTCGTAGTTATCTGTACTTTTGTGCCATTTTTACTGTTTCTTTTTCTTTTTGTGTTGTGTGCTATGTTGCATGGAAACCTTGATTGTAAAAAGTTTTCGTAATTTGGTTTCTGAAATTCTCATGTTTTAGGTCACATTTTTGTAATGAAGAAGATTGAAAACTTTTTTCATAGAGTTTGGAAACACGTATGTAAAGGGAGTTCACAAACTATGAAACTGCTTACTCAATGCATCATGTACCTATAACATTAACGACCACCAACCAGCCTGGACTAAATCTCATGATAAGTGGGGTGGACTATATTTATCTTCTGACACTATGAAGTTCTATCCAATGTCATATAAGACTCATGCATTCTGATAAATGTACATCTAATTTTTATTATTTACATGTTCTAGTTTCCCAATTTATATACAAATGTCGTTTTAGTGTCCATTTCCCTGCAACATAGGTTTATGTGATAGAATGTTGTACTCTTTAACTTAATTATTCAATTCATATAAATGTATTTTTCTTGAGGCCTCATGGTGTTCTGAATTTCAATTAAGGCTTTTTTAACTATAAATATATTAAAGATATCACTCTAAGTTTTTTCTTTTATTTTTCCAGCAAGTACTGGTGGAGTTCGCAAATGATCCAAAGCTAGTTTATCACTGTGGGTTGACGCCAAGGAGGTTACCTGTATGTGATTTGATTAATATTCCCTCGTTTAGTTGATATTGATAGATTGGGTTACCATGAAATTTATTTATCTATTTTTTTTATTAGGAATTGGTAGAGAACAATCCCCTAATTGCAGTTGAAGTGCTAACTAAGCTGATAAATTCTCCTGAAATTGCTGAGTATGCTTCTTGTGATTAGATGTACATCTTTCTCCCTCCTATCTCTCTCTCCCAAACTTGATGGAATTGATACTACTTTGCTATTGGGTTTCAATGTGTTTTGCAGCTATTTTACAGTACTCGTCAGTATGGACATGAGTCTTCATTCGATGGAAGTGGTCAACAGACTTACAACAGCAGTTGAACTTCCAAAGGAATTTGTTCGCATGTATATAACAAATTGCATATCATCCTGTGAAAACATTAAGGTAATAAACTAATAGTTCTTCATGGTGATTTTTTTATTAGATTCTCATATCACACAGCTAATCATCTGGCCAGATATTAGATTACTTTTCTTTGGAACAATGTTCTGAATTGTGTAATGGATTTGAGAATTCATTGGGTGACATGCTATCTGCTGACTTCACATGTATGCTATTTCATTGTTTATCTATGTATGCTATACGGAGGAGAAATTGGCCATTACACCTGCACATTAACCAATTTATCTTTCTCGTTTTATTTTCAATATTTTCCATTAGTGTCTATTGTCAAATATTTGCTAGCGTCTTGATGTCCGATGAAATGAAATACATTGGTCCAAACTTTACCTGTGTTGTACCTGTTCCTTCAATATGTGATAATATCATAGATTCATAATGTGGCTCCTTAAATTTTCTCTATTTTTACAGGATAAATATATGCAGAACAGGCTTGTTAGACTTGTTTGTGTTTTCCTGCAGAGTTTGATCCGCAATAGAATAATCGACGGTAATATGTTCTCATGTGGAATTACTTATAGCTAATATGTTATAGTGCAATATTGAAGAGATGTTTTTGACTTTGCAGTTAAGGATCTCTTCATTGAAGTTCAAGCCTTTTGCATCGAGTTCTCCCGCATTAGGGAAGCGGCTGGTTTGTTCAGGCTACTCAAAACATTGGAGTAAGTGTTCATTTTTAAATAGTTAAACTTCATTTTTTCTGCTTTCGGTCAAGTCAGCTACTTAAATTTCTTTTACTTTTGTAGATAAGGAGTTATGATTTGAGGAAAATATACATATTACCGAGTGTTTAGCATGAAGCTTGATTTCCTATATAACAAACATCTCAAGAGATGTTGTAAATGGACGCTTGTGCGGTCTTCTTCATAGGTGGAAGCCTTTGGGATCAATTGCCATGTACAATTTTTTGAATGGTTTGAACAAGTGAATCCCTTGTCTTATACTAATACTATATCCTGTAATCCTATCTTATATTCTCTGAAGTAGTTATTTTCCATTAACATGGTCGGAAAACACTAAAGACTTGCATTGACTTCGTTTTTAGCCTGTGGCCAGTCTCGCTTAAAAGAACAACACTAAGAATCACATAATGATATTTATTTCACAAAAATCAAAGAATAAATGAATATTCCTCCTAAAATGTAGAAGGATAAGCAAAATGGCAAACATACTTAAAACTGCATAATCTTTGGAGAAAATCTGAGCAGCCTATACAGAGTATCGGGTACGAATTTTCTTGCAAACAAGAAGCATATGCTATTTTTGTTGCCATTATAGTCACAGTGCCTATTACTTCTCAGCCAGGTCAACAAATCCATTGTTACTTCTGTTCTTAAATACCTCTTTGGATGTGGCCCGACTTTTGACCAGTCAACCCAAGTTAGGGTTCGGTTCGAATTTTTGGTTCCAAATTTTATGTTGACATAGGTTGGCATATAATGCTCATCACTGTAACACGAGGGCCTGCAAAATTTCTGGAAGACTGGGAAGTATTTGTTGTCAGCCACCACCTCGATAGCGAGCCCACGGTCCATCTCAAACCACTGTGAGCCCTTTCGCCATTCATTGAGCTGAATTGTGGGCCTCATTCTTGGGCTGTATCGGCCTCGGCCCACTGGGCTTGGCAAGTCATAGACCTCTACATGGGATTTTTCGGAGCCCATCAAGTAATGGTATATAGAGGTGAAGTTGAAGAGCGGAATGCAAGATTCTGAAAGAAGAACAAAGCGTTGGTTGGCTATATCTAGTAATGCATTTGCTAATAGCCGACGCTCAGCTTCGATCATTGAAACCTGTCCCCATTCTACTTCCTGCAATTGTAGATTCAAACTATTAAATTCTCGTAATTGGACGAATTAGATACTACGTGAACTCAATTATCAAAATTTCTTATAAAGCAATCATGTAAATTTAACCATAAATAATTTAGTTGGTTCACTAGTGCTGATGCGTTATTGTGGATGTTTTTGCTATTAGAACAAAAAAGAAGATGTTTATTATTCAGGATCTAACTAAACTGGTCCAGGCGAGAACATTATAACCTATTTATACCTTGGATATTATCATTTGTAATGTTTCTAGAATCTTTTCCGAAATGAAATGGCTCAATACTCGAGCATGAAAGAAAAGAATGAGAAAAAGTTAGGAGTAAAGCATGAAAGAATTTATGTTTCTTTTGAGTTGAAACTTGGAACTAGAATATCTTTTTGTTTGTTTGGTTGGAAATGAGTATAATCAAAGTGATGCGTCAAATTAAGAGTATTTGGAAATAATACGTGGAGTGAAACTTCAATATTTTGTTTTCTTGACAATGATTAATCAACAATTTTAAATATTTGACTTTGTCTATCAAACAATAGTTTTTGGTTGTTTGGAAGTAAAAAAATCAGTAATAATTAAATCAAACAAGCCGTAAAGATAATATATATATCATATTTCACGAAAAATAATAAATAATAGTATAATGTATTTTAAGTTTACAAGAATACATTTACGTAAACCTCTAAAGTTGGGTGACACACTAGCCAAATTCTATTATCCAACTTAACTTGTTATCTACGAATATGACTTATTCTTTTGGTTTCTATAGAGTTTGGAATTTTCAATTTCATAACTGAATAACATCTTTTGTCATTTTTCAATTCAATTTAGAAAATGAAACTTTCCTCAATTTTAATAAAGTTAACAAGTCTGATCTTTACTATATTAGAAAATATATATAAAATGTAATTCTTTTTTAAAAAAATTTGCTGCGATATTCCATCTTTCTTGCATATGATTTATAAATATCAATAAGCTAATATTTTATCGTAACAAGTAACAACAATACACATTTAAACCATTTAAATATTAAGGGAAGTTGTAACAATAAAAAAATGTAAGTTTTCCATACTTTTCCAGTGATATTATTACAAGATTAAATTTATTAATTAAATTAACCATTAAAGTTAAACAAGGTAATATCCAGCAACGGAACGTAGGATTTCATTTGATTTTAAAACCTGAGCTAAAATTGCTAGCTGGGAAACAGCTAAACATGCACAAATAAAATAAAGTAATTTGGCTGAAATATGAGTTGGCATATTACTTATATTGTTTGTTTCTTTTTATTGAATCCTAATTAGATGGTTATTTAAGTTAATTACATAATTAAAAAATCTCACTATATACTTCCATAAAAACTTTTCTCAATTTTTCATATAATATAACATTTTAACATGAAACCTTTTTTTTTTTTTGTTATGCTCTATGACCCAATCGAATGCTTTTTAATGTCTAAATTTTTTTATATGATGAACCTTTTTAGACGTATCAACTTTGTTCATATCAATAGTAAACAAATGCATTTTAAAAAATAATAAAACACGGCAACAACAAAAAAAAAAACTAACCTTGCTCGGTATCCTCCTGCCGGAAAACACAGAATTGGAGGGAAAAGTGCCATTGAAAGAAGGCTTAGAATGAACATAAACTGAAAACAAACCCTCATGGCCTTTAAAGAACAAATCCCAAAGAGGTGCCAATGGCAAATCTCCTTTAATTAAAAACATAAATGCAACCTTTGGCACGTATTTAAATGGAAATTCTGTCACACGTGGAACCATTGAAGCTCTCCAAAATAGCTCTTCATCTTCCATATCATGCCACACCTCACGCGGCGCCAAGAACCCATGAAGCCCTTTTCGAGCCTTCGTTTCATTCGCAATAGGAGGCCGCAAAGATGGCAATGGAGGCGGAAGAGAAATGAGAGAAGATGAAGAGGAAGAGGAGTTGTTTGGAGGGTTTTGGAAGGAAAATTGATAGAGGTGAAACAAATTAAACGAAAAATGATTGAGATAGGAAGTAAGAGTGACACCAAATGCTAAACCAAAGACAAATACAAGGAAAATGGAGATTATATTATGAAGGTAAAGTGTTTGAGGGGTTTTGAGTGGATGATTTTGATTGTTAGTGTTCTTCATGATTTTTTGAGACATAAGAGAGGGACAGTTTTTTTTAATAAAAATAAGAATGATCAATTGAAGGAACGTAAGTTTGAGAGTGGTATTTAAGGGAGAAATTGAAGTGAATTATTGATTATATATCAAGGGGTTTAAAACGGATTATTAAGGGTTAATTATAAATTATAATTAAACATGCCGTGTGAAAAGATTCTTGAAATGGCAATGGCAGCACTCTATGAATCAAATATACATTGTATTAAACCTTTTTTTTATGTTGTACTTGCTATATAAGCCTTTTATATTTTACACCTCTAGCTGTTACCATTTTTTCTTTTTCTATCATATTACTACTGTACACAGTTTGCTGTTTTAAGTTTTTTTAATTTTGTGTTAAAAAATTCAACTGAACTTAATTAAGTGATGTAATTGTATAGTTTTTTCAAAGTAGCACTTTTGAAAGCCACGTTACGTGTATGTTTTTCCTTAAATTTAGTTAGGAGATGTGTTTTGAATTAGAAAACTCGATCGAATAACGATTTATTCATTGACGATAAACCAAAGTTATTAAAATTTAGGAGTATTTACGTTGTTCAAGCTACATATTGACATTTTAGTTGAATAAAATTGATAAACCTAATTAATATTTAAAGCTTACTACATTCATGTGTGAATTAATTATAAGAAATCCGGATGAAAATCCATCCAAAAAATTGTAGCTTAAAGAGAATACATGGATTAATAGCTTTTAATGTTAATGGTATTTATTTATCAAAACCTGGGTTTGATAGAGGGTAGAGCAGATAACCCCTTTTGGGCTCATGAAACGAATGGGATATGTTTGGTTAAGAGTGCGCATAGGACGTTATCGTGTAACTTACTGCTTTGAGTTGGAACAAGCTGTGGAATGTTCGAGTTCCTGTTTTTATTTGGCGTGTTTTCCTCCCGGTCCGAGCGAATTTCTTCGAAAGGCAGATTGAGTAGGCTCATGTCCTGTTTTGAATGCAGGTATGTCCGAAGTGGTTTGGGAAGAGTGGCGAAAATGGGGGCAGGGCAGGGGTGGCGGGTATCACGGTCAGAATTGGCAGCAAGGTTGTGGCATTGTTTGGGAGCCGCCCCATGTTCCTTGCTTCAAATGCAGCCATGGGGACTTTGTTTGCTTTGGTATGATTGTTTGGAATGCTATTGGTGTGTTATGTGTTGAATCGGCCTTGCTTACTTCGATTGTGTCAATTGAGGAGGCTAAAGCTTTATTGTTGCTGGAAGCTTTGTCTTGTTTTAAAGCACCCATGTGATTTTTGAGATTGATAATTGATACCTAAATGACATCTTTGTCAACTACGTTCTTCGTGGGGTCTTTCAGATTCTTTGAGTTCCTTTGTGCTCCGTTGAGGTACCCGTCGAGTACCTACAAAACAAATCTCTGGCTGGAAGTGTTTCCGATAAAAACCCTCCGATGCTTATGTCAGCTCTTAAGATGGGGGAGAAATGAGAGTTTGTTGTATGGAGTTGAGTTAAGTTACCTCATGAATGAGATGTGTCCCCTTTTATAGCTAAAAAGTGATGATGATGGTAGCAAGTGGGCCTAGATGTAGGCATAGGTTAGGGTGGCCTAGCTAGGAGTAGGCTTAGGTGTAGGGGATAGAGTAGGCTTAGGTGTAGGGGATAGATGTAGGCTTATCTTGATATCAGGATTCCCCCTCTTTCGGTCATTGAGGCTCTTTAGGGCCGAAGCTGGTGACGTTCACATCCATATCACCAATGAAGTCATTTTGCTTGTTGAGGTCGTGATTTTACGTTGTACACCTGCGAGTTTAATACATGATAGCGCCTGATAACTGTACCGAGGGGACCACTGGGGATTGCAGCCCATGGGCTGTGATGCTTTAATTTTAAAGCATAAGAGCGCCGAGGGGATTACTAAGAATCGCGGCCTGCGGGCAGTAGAAGCGCCCAGGGGATCACTAGTGGTCGCGGCCTGCGAACTGTGATGCTTTAATTTTAAAGCATAAAAGCATCGTGGGGAACATTAGGGATCGCGGCCTGCGGGTTGTGATGCTTTAATTTCAAAGCATAAGAGCGTCGAGGGGACCACTAGGGATCGCGGCCTGCGGGCAGTAGGAGCGCCGAGGGGATCACTAGGGGTCGTGGCCTGCGGGCTGTGATGCTTTAATTTTAAAGCATAAGAGCCCGAGGGGATCACTAGGGATCGTGGCCTGCAAGCTTGAGTGGCGATGAATGTTTGCTTCGCTCTCGAGGAGGGAGGAATGTCTCTCCTTTCATCAGGGAGATCCATCGGAAAGGGGGGAATGCCATCGAGGAGGGAGGAATGTCTCACCTTCCGTCAAGGAGATCCATCGGGAAGGGAGGAAGGTCTTGCTTCATGAGAAATTTTGTAGCTACCTCCATGATCTTGAAATCGAATTCAACTAGACGAGCAAAATGAGATTTTCCCACATAATTTTTGCAAATAATGCAAGTTGTTAGTCATAGCAGACATGTGTATTGGAAGAATCAAGTATAAATAGAGCTTGAGTTAAGCCGAATTATTGAGCAAACCAAGTTTTGAAGACTTTCGATCGCCAATTAAGAAGAGCTTATTCTATGTGGATTTGGAGACTTGAAGAGCTCCAGTTTCCTTGTTTGCCTCCATTAGCCGTGCAAGGTGCGTGTATGTCAAACAATCGATAAACATTAGCAATATGAATGTGTAAGTGAGAAACACGTTTGAAACTCGAGAAATGACATTAGCGAGTAATATATATCGAATTAACAATTCATGGGTCGCAAAGAAACTACAACATGTATGCGACTTAGTAGCGCAATTTACAGATAAAATACAATGATTATTCATTAGATCGGCCTATGGGACAATCAAATAGACACAGTGTTTCCATCATTATCTGCATAAACTTGTAATAATGAAGCAAAGTAATGGTACAGAGCAGTGTTATCAAAACCGGACCGTACCGGCCGGTTCAACTGGTTTTACCGTGAACCGATCGTAGGTTCGGTTGGTTTGATTAATCCTACCGGTTTTTGTGAAAGCCAGTAAAAAATGGATAAAACCGGAAAATACCGGTATTTCATTAAACTGGGTTTTTTTATCATACTTTTCAAACCCAAACAAACACAAACTTGAAGTAAAGAGGTAAGATTTGAGTTTTTCAACAAGAAAACCACAAAACAACATAATTTACCCAATAAAAAATCACAAAATAATATTGAAGCTTAATATTAAGATCAAGTTAAAGTTTATACATAATATATTTTAAAAACTTTGATTACTTATTACTCATCTTAACTTATATTTCCAAAATATTACTTAAATATATAATCCGGTAATACCACTGGTAATACTGGTTATACCGGTCATACCACGTACCATTAATGTTACCGGTATGATGTCCGGTACGGTTTTGATAACATTGGTACAGAGACCACATATAATTAATATGCATGGATTAATTTTCAAGTAGGTGATAATTATGCAGATCATTTGTTTACCAAGGTTAGAAGACATGGAAATGATAAGCTAACAAGGTTAACGAAAGCAATAATGTATATACTTGGTTGTTATGTTAATTATACTTGTGATAATCAACTTAGCAAAATCAGGTCAAGTTCAATGCGGCTGAATTAAGAATATATGGTTAAGTCAAGCATCACAAGTCTAATTCCAAATAATTACCAACCAGACCATGCAATGGGCTAGCAATTTTATGCAAGTGCTAACTTGTGCTGTAGGGTGGTGTTCTTTATTAAATCAAGTAAATCCAATTTGGGATTCTTATGACATTGCAGCAACGTAGAAACTTTCTTGAGAAATTAATAAAGTGAGATTGTTACTTGCCTTATTAGTGACCCAAGTTATGGAGGCCATTCAATTGACGCCGATCCCCCCTACGCCGAATGCGTCGTACCGCCGAAGCTTAAATGGATCACGTTGAATGTGCGGGAACGCCGAAACTTAAATGGATTCGTCGAACGCGCGGAAATGCCGAAGCTTGATGAATCGCACCGAATGCGGGGGAACACCGAAGCTTAAATTGATCACGCTGAACACGTATATACGCCGAAGCTTGGATGGGTCACGCCGAACGCGTATATACGCCGAATGCATATAAACGTCGAAGCTCAAATGGGTAACGCCATATGCGTATAAACGCCGAAGCTCAAATGGGTAACGCCGTATGCGTATAAATGCCGAAGCTCAAATGGGTAACGCCGTATGCGCATAAACGCCGAAGCTCAAATCGGTAATGCTGTATGCTTATAAATGTCGAAGCTCAATGAATCACGCCGAACGCAGGGGAACATGAAGAATGAATGGGTCACGCCGAATGTGTGGAAATGCTGAAGCATGAATGGGTCACGCCAAATGCGCGGAAACACCGAAGCATGAATGGGTTACGCCAAATGCGTGGAAATGCCGAAGCTTGAATGGATTACGCCGAACGTGTGTACACGTCGAGGCTTGAATGGGTTACGCCGAACGCGTGTACATGCCGAAGCTTGAATGGGTCGTGCCGAACGTGTGTACACGCTAAAGCTTGGATAGGTCACGCCGAACGCGTGTGCATGTCGAAGCTTCTATGGGTCTCGCCGAACTCGCAGAAATGAAGAAACTTGAATGGGTATCGCCGAACCCGCGGAAACATCGAAGACTAAATAGGTATGACGAAGCTTTAATGGATCATGCCTAATGCGTATAGACGCCGAAGCTTAAATGGGTCACGCTGAGCCTGCGGAACCGCCGAAGGTTGAATGGACCACGCCGAACATGTATAGACGCCGAAGCTTAAATGGGTCACGCCGAACGTGCAGATCGTCGAAGCTTCAATGGGTCCCGTCGAACTAGCGGGAAAGCCGAAACTTGAAAGGATACCTTCGAACCCGTGAAAACGCCGAAGATTAAACGTGTACCACCGAAGCTTGAATGGATGTCGCCGAACACGCGAGGACGCCGAAGCTAGAATGGGTTACGTCGAAGCTTGTATGGGTACCGCCGAACAAGCGAAAATGTTGAAGCTTGAATGGGTAAAGCCGAAGTTTGAATGGATGCCGCCGAACACGCGGGGAGGCGGAAGCTAGAATGGGTTACGTCGAAGCTTTTATGGGTATCGCTGAATAAGCGAAAATACCGAAGCTTGAATGGGTGACGCCGAAGCTTGAATGGGTCACGTCGAACGCGTGACTTAAAATGGGATTGTGTTACCTTTTTCACTTTGATTTCTTTCCTTCAACTTCTTTTCTTTAAGAAGCCCTTTATTCTCTTACTTTCACGAATTTGAGTTAATTGACCCTTCTTTCTCTTCCTTTTTCTTTCTTGTTGAGCTTGAAAGCTTGGATTTGGAAAGTTTGACAGATCTGAAATATTTGAGAGGGGACATTCGAGTCTGTCCACGCTCACCGCACCAATTTGATACCTAAATGTCATCTTTGTCAACTCCGTTCTTCGTGGGGTCTTTCGGATTCTTCGAGTTCCTTTGTGCTCCGTTGAGGTACCCGTCGAGTACCTACAAAACAAGTCGGTCGGAATTAAGTCAGTTCTTAAGATGGGGGAGAAATGAGAGTTTGTTGTATGGAGTTGAGTTACCTTATAGAGGAGATTGGTTTCTCTTTTGTAGGTAGAAAGTCATGATGATGGTAGCAACTGAGCCTAGATGTAGGCAAAGGCTTAGGACGGCCTAGCTAGGAGTAGGCTTAGGTGTAGGGATAGATGTAGGCTTATCTTGATATCACCATATAAACGAATTGGGTTGAAAATTGAAGAAAATAAAAAAAGCTGTTGATGTGAATTAGGAGGTACTAAAATATAGAAGAATCAATATAAGTGGGTCCGGATGGAAGTTTCCAGCAAGAACCAAACCATCTATGGTGTGTGGACTCCACTTCTTACATGTGAGCACATGTGGAAGATACACTTTTGTAGATTCTTAACTGGCATTGCTTCTTCACGCGTTCTATCCATTTTTTACATCACTTGTAATTGTAAAAACCAATAAAATTACTGTATGTAATATAAATTAAAATTAGCTTATATAGTTTACAAACACTGGCCAAATATTCTTTCCATGAATTTCAGTTTCATAATATTCAAAGCATGATGCTATTTTATCTTGAAATGAATTTGACTTTGTTCAGATCAAATTGGGGATGCGCTTACAAAAATCTATTTCGATGGTCGCGGATAAACTGCAGTTTACATTTCGGTTCAATATAATGGAGGGTGAGCTAGTACTAAACTACTAACTAGATAGGATTACTATTACCAAGGAGGAAAGTGATACAAGCTATACAAACTCTTTTAGAAAGCAACTCCAATATAGATACATATCAGGAAACAAAAACCATTTCAGTTTTACAGATTCTCATTACAACAGAGATAGAAAGTGGCAGAAATGAATATACAAATAAGCTCTTAATCAAAGAGTTGATGCTGATCAATTTCATTGGCTAAATTGTGATAATCCAAAAAGTTCAGAAAAGTTATTAGCCAAAGTGATCCCAGAATTTCAAAAAAAGTTATTAGCCAAAGTGATAGTCAGTTGAGTTCAAGTCATAAATATGCACAGGATTTTATGCCTTGCTGGGATTAATATGTCCATTCCCATTGGCGAAAACAACTGGAAAATTTTGAACGACAACTTTTCGGATAGATAGCTAAGCCAGAAAGAGTTACTCCATTTCCAAGTCTCATAACGGCATTGAATTTACGGTCAACAGTACTAGCAGCAACAGTTAAAACCCAAGGCGCTGCCCACGACGAATATATTATTCTTGGCTGCTGCAAATGTGGCCATTGCAATAGTATCTTCATAAAAAGGGAGCACTTCTCTCGAGCCTATTGAGATTGATAAAACTGTTAGGTCCCGAATAATTTATTCGGTAGCGAGGTGATATGTGTTAACTAAAATAGATTCGCAACAACAATAATAAAACAAGTAAAGCAATAAAGAGACACAGAGATTTAAGTGGAAACCCTTAAAAAGGGGAAAAAACCATTGGGCACCGATAACTCCACTAATAAATAATGAGAATACAAAATACAAGATCTCTCAAGTATACCCAAACTCGAGGTATAATTTTAGGATAATTTGTAACACCCCAATTTAACTCACAAGGTAAAATCACTCAACTCCCCCTCTCTAATTACTCTCTTGTGGTAATAAATTACTCTACAAGAGGAAACTCTAAAAAAATACTCTTTTGTAGGGATAATGCTCTACAAAAGGAACTAAAAGCTTTCTTAATAATTTTTTTCAGATGATTTTTAGATTTGCAAGGACTGCCTTTTATAGGTAAATTGATGTACCCCCTTTTCAATTGACAAATTAATTGCCCAGTTGAAAAATGCAATACAATCCAAACTAACATCTGCCAACCCAAACACCTACTTTTGACAAATGAGGATACCCTTTTGAATTTGATGTCTGGACCCATCAATTCTCCCCCTCCAGAATCATGGGGTTATCATGTCAGCTCCTAATTGGAGCTCATACCGATCAACTAACTGAATAACTCAAACTTCTCTCGAGGAATTACTTTAGTCAGCATATCTGAAGAGTTCTCTTCTATTGGAATTTTCTCTAGATAAAAAACTCCATTTTCCAGTTGCTCCCGTATCCAGTGATATTGGATATCAATATGCTTTGTTCGAGAGTGATACATAGTATTCTTGCTTAAATCTATTGCACTTTGACTATCACAATATACTATGCAGTCAACTTGCTTTTGACCTAACTCTTCAAAGAATCTCTTCAACCAAATCATCTCTTTTCCAGCTTCAGCAGCTGACATGTACTCTGTTTCGGTCGTAGAAAGCGCAACGCATTTTTGTAATTTAGATTGCCAAGAAATTGCTCCCCCAGCATATGTAAACACGTATCCCGAAGTTGACTTTCTATGATCGAGATCTCCCGCCGTGTCAGCATCAACATAGCCTTCTAAGATTGGTTTGGATCCTCCATAACACAAGCCCTTCTTTGAGATTCCCTTCAAATATCTCAGAATCCACTTCACTGCTTCCCAATGTTGTCTTCCTGGATTATCTAGGAATTTGCTTACAACTCCAACAGCATGTGCAATATCTGGCCTTGGGCAAACCATTGCATGCATCAAACTCTGTAACACCCCCTGATCAGGGAGTGTCACGGTAACAGTAACTATCAGTAACTTATCAATTCACCATATTTCACATTAATACTTAAACAAATTTATTTCCAATATTCATATTCGAAAACTCCAAATATTATCAAAATGCAATATTCACTCCTCACACTAACTAGTACATTCCATTATTTTACAGACCAAAATGTTACATAAAAATAATAACCCACCTTGAGTCTTTTCCCTTTTTGTAGTCTTTAAGCTGATTCACTTATACCACTTCGGTCCACACTATCTATAGAGCTTCTGAATCTGAGTGTAGAAAACAAATACACTCTAAGCAATTTGCTTAGTGGTGTACACTAATTCCAATTTCAAAACATTTAAAACACAAAATACCATTTATTTTTTATTAAATAAAAGTCATGATAACACATTTCGAAATTTAAATATACATATAAAACTCATCTCAAAATGTTTTACTTATAGCCATAACCAACAATTTTTTCCCAAATAAACTAAGCATCATTAATGGTATTAGATACGGGGGTTGGCATTAAGCCCGAAGCCGAAGCTCCTAATAACGGCACACAGCCTGAAGCCAAAGCTCCTAAAAATGGCACAAGGCCCAAAGCCGAAGCTCCTAATAATGGCACAAAGTCTGAAGCCGAAGCTCCTAAAATCAGTAATCACGGTATTGACACTAAGCCCCGGAGACAAAGCTCCAATTGTTTGTACAGTACTATACCCCTTTTATTGGCGCCAATCTACCCGGACACATTTTTTACTCATTTACTAAGGGAAAATATAATAAAAATAATTCAACGCAAATTCATGTATTAAGGATCTCAAATCCTTAATTTTTCAATCACTAATTATCAATAAAACACAATAAAATTAACATTCATATTTTCAGAAAATTTCCAGATTTCGTGACCCGACTTCTACGGCATTTTTCTTCATTAAGACGACTTCAAATCGAAAAGGTTTACCTTAAAATACCTATCCCTATGTCTCAGTATTCCAATGCAACAAGAATCACAGAAATCCATTTATTATAGATGAAGTTATACGCAAAACACTGAACAGTATGCAAACTGAAATTTTCCGAAAACAGTTTTCATGAATCAACTTCAAACGAAATTTTCATGTAGAAGGAAGCCGAAACTCACAAAGGTTCCTTCTGAAAAAATAAAATTCAGATTATTCTAATATCAATAGAATCAAGAATCACTTAATTTGGAGTAGTATAACATGAGAAAACATCAAAATAAAAACAGAGGTACAATCTGAAATTTTCCATCAAAACCGAAAATTTGAAATTAGTGTACACAAACCTCTTTTAAGCTCTTCAATGGGTTTCTTCCACCTCTTTCCCTCTTCCACTACTAGTATTAGCTTCCTCTACAATAATCATAATTTTCACAATCAAAATACTACTTGAATAAGCCTTATAATACCTTAAA
>CATIWQ010889484.1:0-11012 GCA_949673415.1 Euphorbia schlechtendalii | reverse complement strand
TATACACACACACACATATATATTTAGACTATGATTAACCAGCAACTATGACTAGGGATATTTAGACTTTCATACATATATATATATATACACACACACACATATATATTTAGACTATGATTAACCAGCAACTATGACTAGGGATATTTAGACTTTCATAGTAACACGTGTGTGTAGTTCTCACACCACATAGCTCCCACTATGTCCTTGTACTTTCACGCTATTAAATAGTCACGGACTTTTTCTTATTATTTCAATAAATATATACATATACTTAATAGTTTATATATAATACTAGAAAAATACATAATTTAGAAACAATCATTGATATAAAACAAAGATGCCTTATTATTGATAAACAATAATTTGAAACTGTTTGTACATTAATAACTAACAAAGATACATCGCCCTAATTTCCTCTAGGGCATACCTCATGTGTAACATTGAATACCTAAGCCAATACAGCTACAACCTACCATTTTAACCTCTTCCTTGTCCCAAGATGTGTTGTATTTTGAAGACTTTGAGAAATTGTGCATCGATATCCATGCCATCAAGGTTCATTTGGCTAGAGAGAGTATAAAAAGTAAGGTGCAGAGTATGGCCACTATGCAAACTGGATTACATGACTCAACAGCGCATCTTTTATAAGCAGTTACAACCATCCCAACTGCTGCTATGATTAGTAATGCAGTAGCTACCAAGTTACAGCCAGTTCTTGAAGATGCAAAGAAGGAGCTTGCGAATTTCATCATGTTGGGAGATGATCAAAACAAGCAGTTCTTTAATTTTGGCAAAGAACAACACAAGCTAAGAAAGGATACTCTTTTGGGATTTAGAGTTCTATTTAAGTCAATGGCTCAGTAAGAGAAGGTCCTAGAGAATCAGATCAACTCAACCATCAATTTGGCAAAGATTATGATGAATGTCATTGAGAAAATTGATCTTCAATTGGAAACAAAAGTAACTCTGCCTAAGTCAATTAGTCATGTTGTAGAGTTGAAGGTTAGGGAAGCCATAAGAGATCAGCCCATAGCAAACAATGATCACTCAATCAAGGATGAAAAGGAGGAAATTTTAAAAAAAGATTGGAAATCTCTCTCTTGGGGAGATTCGAGATGTTTTCATTCACCCAACTGAGCCACCAATTCACATTAAGATCAAATAACTCAACAATAGCTTGACTAAGTTTGTGAAGAGCTGTGCAGAAGACTTAAGGGTTTTG
This sequence comes from Euphorbia schlechtendalii, assembly GCA_949673415.1. Lineage (NCBI taxonomy): Eukaryota > Viridiplantae > Streptophyta > Magnoliopsida > Malpighiales > Euphorbiaceae > Euphorbia > Euphorbia schlechtendalii. The sequence continues at coordinate 9,787 of CATIWQ010889484.1, read as the reverse complement.
AGGGCTACCTCTAGTGTTTGTGCCATAATGTGCCCCAAGATTAATATAATCTTATAGTTTCTTAAAGAGAAACAAGTGGATGAAGATTCGTTTGCCGTGCTAAGGATAATTCACCAACTTTGCAATAGATGAGCATTAAGGGAATGAGTTGTGAACGCCTTGCTGTCAGTTTCATGATGGAATTAGAAGCATAAGGTTGTATCACAAATGAGGACAAAGAGGAGATAAAAAGTGAAGATTGATCTTTATGTTTCTAGAACCTACACTAATTTCCAGCTTGCTATTAACGACATTAATGAAGGTTATGAAGCAATAATGCAGAATGCAAAGGTAAAGACAGGAGCAAGCTCTTAGTGAAGCCCAAAAATTCGTAGCAAGGAAACTACAACCACCTTTAACCAAGACTCTAGAGTAACAGTAGCAACCATCTATGATGGAGGGTAAGCGCCATATGAGAAGCCCATCACCTAAGGTTGACCTTAAAGCATCTTTAGTAGCTTGTCTACTCCACAAATTATCTTGACACGGGAAGGAATAGATAATCAATTTGAAAATGCATCTTTAATAGCTTGTATAGCCCATCTTCCATATATGATGTAACACTATGTGTTATCTCAAATTGTAGGCAATGTCTATTTTGTTTTCTAGATGTAGACAACCAAATAGACATTGTCTACAAAAAATACTATTTAAAATAGAATACACAATCTACTAAACCTATCTTATAAATAGACATTGTCTATTTTTAAAACTATTTTCACATCATTAAAATGAACTTCTATTCCACATACCATCTAAACTTGGAATCTACAATCCACTAAAGATGCTCTTATTGAGCTACAACATAGAAGACAAGAAAATCCTCCAGTGAAGACCAATCCTTCTCAGAATTCAAACATGCGCCATCGAAGATAGGTCTGTTATCTATAAATTTATCTTGTAATCTTTTTGCTTTCCATAGATTAGCTTAGATTTATAAAAAATAATAAGTATTTTATCCATCAAGTTAATCCTCTTTAACTTGATATATAGCTGCAATATTTTGTCTCTAACCTTATTGCAGAAAAGTGAGCAAGACTTGGATGCTGACTAATTGAGGACTTTCAACAAAGTAAAAAATCTCTAAGTATGGAGGAGCTCAACAAAGCCTCAAACGATTCACCCAGCATGGTTCAATTCAAGTAACTCTGTTTCATTTCTTATTGAATTATAGCTTGCTATTGTATGTTTGCCATCGATAAAAAATGAGGAAGTTTGTTGGACACATCTTAATGATTGCTCAGCAATCAATGAGTCAATTTTTTTGACAATGATCAAACATGAAGGAAATTAATCTATAAGTCAATAATGTAGTCAAAATTTCATTCTAGTTAATTGAGGTTAGCTAAGTTAAGATTAAACTGTATGCTTACTTAACTATACTTAGGATAATTATGTCAAATATTGGTTGCTAAGTTAATAACTCAACACAACGAGAAATTAAATAACTCAGCTTCCACTTATCATTATCTTGTTGAGTATTTATTTAATTATCCAAGATATCATTGTATGCTTTTAACTCTTTTATAAGGACGAAATATTCCTTAGTTTGATTCATTGCAAATTCCTAAGATGATGTGACAATGAAATGGAAAAGGTATATTCAAGTGGTCCCAAAAGAGAAAGTTTTCACTATGGAATTGCCTGTCTATCTATAGTAAAGTCCAAGGATTCAACAAAATTTCTTGCTACGTTCCAAACTCATCCGCGCTACATTGCCAACTTTAGAAAAGCTTCACCAAGAATTGGACTTTACGTAGCAGTTTATGCCCAATATCTCGATAGCAGAAACAAGAGTTTTGAATAGTTGGCGAGAACATCTTTCAACGGTTTAATCTCGCAAATTAACGGATTAACCTCACGCATCAATGGTTACATATCTCTCTCCCAACGGATTCAAATCTGTCTCCAATGGGTAGAACTTTAAAGGCTAAATGAGAAGAGATATTGAAGATAAAACGAGTTGAAGTACAAGTTTGCAATGACTAGCTCAACATTTTCCTATAAATAGAAGACTGAAGGCAACGTTCAAACTTGGTGAATAAACCTAGAATTTCCTAAGTGCTAAAGCTCTGTCAAATTGATCTAGCAAACAAAGAAATTCCAAAAAGCTAAAGAACATCATCAAGAAATCTTATTATGTTTAGATTAGCAAAGTAGATCATTAAAATTTCAATTAGATCCTTTGTAAAGAGAGAAAAGTTTTATAAGATGTTCTCTTAAAATCAATTTTCAATTATTTGAGTGAAAACTGATTTAAGAAGGGTACCTAACTTAGTCTGAGGGTTAGTTAGCAAGGTACTAACTGTAATACCCATTGTGAAGGGTTCACCGCCTGGTTAATAGAGTTGATATAATGGATAAAAGCTTAGAGAAGGAATTCGAGGAATGGAGTGGGCGAGAGGCTAAAACAAGATAAAATCTGCTGTTTGATTTCTCTTACTCTTATTTCTTTATATTTACTCAGCATAATTGTCATTCAGCATGCACATATTTCAGACTTGTGTTTTTCACGTAAGTGTTAAGTTAGCATTACTAAATTTATTCTAACTCATACTAGTCTGCCAAACTAAGACTTAGCTAAGTTTGTGAGTTGTTCATATCGACCTTGCTTTCTAATTAATTCATCATAATAACAACTCTCACTTAGCTGATTAAATTTAATGAGCAATAAAAGTAATCTCGAAACCGTTAAGGAACATTCAACCCCCCTTTTATCCGATTATATAAGCTAAACGGGACCATTCTCCACTAAACCATAAGGAGAACAAATAGGATGAAATATATCTTTTGTAATGTATTGACTCAGATCTTCTTTTGTAATGGGAGTGATCCATAGTAATTGAGAATCGAAGGACTCTATTACCGTTCTCACGATTTGAATGAGACTGGTCTGGTTTTCAGGTTGAGTTTTGATAGAATTAGCGAAAAATGGGGTTAAATGTGAAGAAGGAGATGAAATAGTAGAGAGAATAGGGATGAGAAGAATATTATGGAGAAAATAAGCATACAACTTAATATTAATTTCATCGATAAATTTGGAATGTGATAGGCACCGCCTTACATAGGCCAAAAACAATACACCTCGCACATACCTACAAAATACTATAATCGCTTAGAATTGGAGGAAACCAATTCTCACATGTAATTGCATAATATACTTAATTAATAAAAGCTAATTAACAACTACCCACTGCTCACAGAAACAGAATAACAAACAAAATATTTTTCCTTTCCCTTCTTGCTTGATGCATGACAACCTTATCGTCAACTTTTATGTGCGTTTATTTTAATTTCTAGAAGTGCGAACGAGCTATAGCTCATTTCTTTTTGAAAAACAGTTATAGCTCATAAAATTCCTCGTATTGTTCATTTTGATGAAGTAACAGATGTTTAGTTATTCGCACCGCTTCTTTGTGTTTCCCATCTTCTTCCTCTTTAATATTACACTCCTTTTCCTAAAAAGGAGTTTTCACAAGATTCTTTCTTTTAATTAAAAAAATAGAAAAAAAAAAAAAAAGTAAACTTCAATAACATGTCTCATAATTTGACTATTTTGCAAAAGGTCCTTGTGAATTTTTTTTTTTTTGTAAAATGATCTTTGTGGTTTCAAAAGCTAGCAAAAACATGATTTTCAATTTAAAATTACATTATAAAAGGATAATCTTGTCTATTTTGAACTGACTGTTTGTATCGTAGTTAACAATTTTTGAAAAGTATAAATATTTTTTTCCAATAGTAACTTATAAAAAATCATAAAAAAATAAATAATTTTCAATATATTCAAATTTTGATGAATAATTCTTAAACAATATGATTAAATTATAGGAACGTTAAATTTATTAAAATACCCTAAAAAAATTTCTTCATTTGCAAATTTTTGAAACCACGTACATCTTTGCAAATAAAAATAAAAAACAAGTTTTGAAAAACAGTCAAACCATAAGATATTTTTTGTAAGTTTACCAAAAATCAATTTAAATTCTAACAATTTTTTCTTTAGTCTAGAAGAAAAAGGAAAAAATTTGTTTAGGTTGGATCTCTTGTTCTTAATGAAAAAATTTCTGTCTACCAACAACAATTGAAAATAATTTGTTTGGCATATTGTTTCTCAAATTTTTGTATTCAGTTCAAATTAGATAATGTATAAGTTGTTTGTGAAAAAATTTGAGTATATTTTCATGATGTAAAGGCTCTCTCGATCAATCTTACAAAAGAACAAAAAAAGACTCGTAACAAAGTCAATATTACTGGTTGTAACCTTAAATGTAACATTAGAAAGTTGCATTTCAATTGTAATGTTTGTAAATGAATTTTTAATGAAAAATTATAACCTCCCTTTGAATTTTGATCAAAAACACAATTACCTTTTTCTTAGTTTTTCAAAAAATAATTTATACCTCACCACATTTATCATAGTGAAACATCACTACACCTCACATTATGTGCTAGTCTATCAAAATTGTAAACATAACAAATAATTGTTGCTATATTTAGCTTTACCATGTCAATATTACGAGGTCTATAATCATATAAAATACATTTTGACAATTTATAAGACATGTATAACTTTCAAGATTTGATTACACGAGATAAAACAACAATAATCAACTTTTTTTTAAAGCAATTTTAATCCTTTAACATTTTAAGATATAATACATAAGATTGTATTGTATTGAGAATTTAATATAAAAAGAGACAATACAATATACAACGAGATTATAGTATGGAAAAGATAATAAAAGGAGGAATATATTATTTTTTAAAAATAGATGTATTTAGTCAAACCATATTTAGCCTGAATATTTTCTATCTATTCCATACTCTGACTTATTCTATTAGTTAGTTTTGTAATTTCTGTGAATTGAATCTATGAACCTGAGTTCCTTTTTTACGAGTATTTAATTCTAACAAACCAAAATAGCGACTTTAAATAGTGACAATGAAGTTTAAGTAGAAGTTGTCGCAAAATACATAACAAATTGTACTACTGGTGACAAATAATTTTGTTTTTCATTACAACTTCAATTGTAACAATTGAATATAATGTAACCAACTTGTTTACACAAATAATAGCAATTTGTGAACATTTTATTGTAAGAATTGAATATAATGTAATCAACATGTTTACACAAATAATAGCAATTTGTGAACTTTTTTTTTTTTATTATTATTATTTTTTTTGTCAAATTTGAGCATATTTTCATATGTAAATGCATTTGAATTTATTTTTCATAAAAGACAAGTATCTTCATTTATAAAATCATAACTAGGATTAAACCCTGAACAAAATTATGGGTTTTTTAGTCGTGGCCTATATTGTATTTTTAGCGATAGATGACAAACAATCTTCTTTGTGGTATGAGTTCCATTTTGTATATGATTAATAATATACATCAAGCAAACCTCAAGACCTTTTCAATAGGAAGTTAAATAGTTCAGTTCAATCTCGTTTGTCATCTCTGTTAACTAACACGGAGTTGGGCACCTGCATACCAGGTTCTACTTCTGCTCCATGTGGCTACAAAACAAGAAGAAATTCACCAACTACAAAGTGCAGAATAAACATAAAAAGAACAAGAACACCACAAATCCAAACCAACACTGCCAAGATGCAAGAAACATAGATGAATACTCAAGTAGAGATTCGACAACCTAATCAGAATTATATCCATAAACCATTTCGCCAAAAATTTGAAGATAATGCGATGAAATTTTATCTTCTCTTCTCAAGGTCAAGGAAACACGCATTGTTTTATAGAGTTACATGACAAGTATAATTGCTAATAACGAATTTATCACATGTTTGGTTCATGATATGACTATTCTATAGAATAAATTAAAAGTGAACAAAAGAATTTGTGTAAGACCGCTTAATAAATAGGAATAATTATGATGAATTAAACACATAATATGTAATGTTTCACATTCTTCCATGTATTTCTACCCTATTCACGTAATTGTTGTTCCGTGAACCAAACGCCACCTTATAGAAATATCAAAGAAAACATAACCATCAACAATACTATATTCATCTATAACTCGGTCCCCAATTTTAGGAAAAAAACGCAAGAATTAAAGTGCTCATATCATTGTTGACATCTCTATTCTATAAATGATCCTCTTTCAAAGAAAAAATTAAATGGACATGGAAAACTGCAACTTTTAGTCTTGCGAATTTTGTGTTCATGTACTATTGATAGGCCGGCCAACAGGGGAGCACCGCTCAGAAATTCAAATTATTTTTTTGGTGGATGATAAAAAATTATAATCCATGTATTTAGATTTTCGACTTCTTGGTAGGCACGGTTGTTTCCATTCCTTTGTTCGTGGGCTCGATTCTAGCTAGAGCATTTTCCTTTTAATTTTTTCTTCTCTTTCCAATCCTTCCGTGTTTTAATATAATAATAAGAAACTATAATTTATTATTTTTATATACATATAAATGGAACTGTATTAACATTTTAATTATTATTTATCAAATCAAATTTATTATCTAAAGGAATATTAACATCAAGAGTGTTTATCAAAATTAAATTAATAGTTTTCTCTGCTAAATTGTAACTATTATCATGTATTTAAGGAAAAATGTCTTTTATTACTATTATCTTCACCACAAGGCTTTTGTTTGGATGATGGTTCTTCGCGGTTACCGTGCAGTACGGTAATGTTATAGTACAATATGATTCTTTAAAAAATTTGGGTTTAGATATATAGTATGGTATGATATGGTTTTTTAAAAATTTTAGTTTAAATAAAAGGAGAACTACCAAATCCGTGGTTTCATTTTCATGGTTCTTGGAACCATGCAAAACTATGAGAAACATACTTTGAAAAAAAACTATACAACCAAACAAGTGAATTTAATTAACCATATCATACCATGTAATAATTATGAACCAAACAATGCCTAAGTATTTTCAATTTGATATTAATTTTTTTATTAAGAAACAGGCAATTTTAGTATTTATTTTTCGGTATAGTTTTTCACTTAGAATTTTTTAATCGAAATATATACATCACATATTGAGTAAAATAATTTAATAGAAAATTCAAAATTTTAATAAATAAATACTATTTTAACTGTATCAATATAAATTTTAGATACATGATACCATGTTATGAAACAAATTTTAAAACCATCGTATTCCAATATCTTTTGAAAATATACTATTTTTCTTTGATAAATATCCTTAAAAAATATCAATAATCAATAAAATCGAGATATAGATTTTAGATAAAAAAAATTTTGTGAATATTGATTGAATTTGTTACAAACAATATTCGGCAACCGACTTTTCAAATGATAAATTGTAACCTTAAAAATACATATATATATCCAAGCTAATATCCTTTTATTTATTACTCAAATTAAATTTATTATTGAAAGTTTTATAACATAATTGTACTCTACAAGGGCTTAAATTTCATTTTTTGCTCGGGCCAGAAAATCTCGGGGACGGCTTGATTATTGAACAAGCCTTCAGTTTCTTTAACCAATCTAATCATTTCAACAACATATAATCAACATAAAGGCACGTAATAGAGCTAAACGAAAATAAAGAGAAGAAACATTCCAGATCCAATCAGCATGTTGAAGGCTCAACACAACCAACCACACAAATACATCAAGTTTAGAAATGCACTAGAACAAATTGATGTTGATCAAATCAACAGCAAAAACAATCAAAATTCGAGGGCTTAATTTTGTGTTTTGCTGCTTAAGACAATATGAGGGAAACATATGTTCTGAACTCATCTCCCTCAAAGAACATAACATTGCTTTCAGCAGTATGAAAGCCACAAATATGGTGATTTGCAACATTTCAGGAAGACAAAGTAAAAAACACAGTAAGTAAACTACAAATAGTAACGTCCATTGCCTAAAATTTGGGTTAAGGTACCAACATGCCCCTGACTTTGTAGAGAAATTGAAATTTACCCTCAAGGACAAAGCCAAAGGGTCAATTACTGTATATGGTTACATTAGGCCATGTTCTCTTCAACTTTCTTCGAGTAAATTGGACTTATTTCAGTGTAAACCAATAACTAAGCAAAGAACAACACTGAATTGATTTTAAGTCCATGAGAACAGGGCCAATGTTATCCCCAATTTACCTATTCAATCATACCCTAAATCACTTGTAGAAGATAATATGAATTGGAAATTACAGGGAAAACTCGAAGTGAAGTGGGAGATGCAGGAATCAGGATAAAGGCACGGACAGATTGAGCTTAATACAAATTAGCTTTTAACTAATGCACCACATTAAAGAAACAATGAAAGTCATAGAATCTCATAATTAGGCGTAAATTGCACCAATGTCAAACCATTGTAGTAATGTGGAACCATTCAAGCTTATAGTCAAATCCCAAATTCCCTACCTTAACCCTAAAAACTTCAGTTTTCAAGCAATCAATCTGTCAAAATCTGTAATCTGTAATGACAAAAAGCACTAGGGAAGTAGACTTGAAGAACAAACTAACAAACAATCAATCAAAAGGTAGATCCAGGACTCAAACAACGGTAAGAAAATCTACAAGCTGTAAATTATGAGATCTCAAATAAATAGTTGAATGAAAGTCAAACAGAAGAAAATTTTTTGAATTACCTTAGTAGAGGTATCTTTATTGGCCGAGGGTTTGTATGGACAAGAAGGAGGAGCGATCTCCGGCTTCCTGTATTCCCATCCAAAAAGGGCATAAACTTTTCCCTGAAAAACAAAACAGATATCTTCCCCTCAGATTTTTGAATTTAACAATTGGAAACAAAAGGCAGATTCATAATTGAGAGATTACTGATTTATACCTTTAGATAATAGAAGAGCAGAGGCAATACGTTGACGATGGGAACAAGGAAAAGAGGTAACAAGCATGCTACGCAAACCTGATTAAAAGACGCATAGCAGAAAATTAAACAGTGATAAAGCACAAGAAATTAACAAAAGCATTTTATCAGAATTTACCATATCTGCTTGATTGTTGATGGATTTTGATGAATTTGTATCTTTCGGGATTCGGATGTTTTTTCTTCCCTTTCTGTCTCTATTGTTTTTCAAATCCAAACACGGATTTATTAGTATACAAAATCTACCACTTGGTTATTGTAGTTGAATTTACCAAGCTGCCCATCTCGATTTCTGAACTGTTTTCCATTTTTCTTTGAGCGTCAGTTGTCAATTTCACTTGGTCTCGTTTGTTTCCAGGAAAATATTTTCCGAAATTTCTTATGTTTGTTTTATTTGGAAAATAAGTTAAAGGAAAATATTATGGAAGTCAACGTGAAAATGTAGTGTAAATAATGGAAAATATTTTCCCAAAAACAGATGGGAAAACATTTTCCCTTACTTTCTTACTTCACCTTCTTCATTATTATTACCCCCTTCACTTTTTCCACATATACCAACATATCCATTACTATCTCCATCCTGCTACTGCCACCATCACCACCACCTTCTCCACCCACCGCCGCTACCACCTTCATCCGGACATCACCACTTCCTTCACTTCCAGCACCACCATTTCTTCCACCCACATCGACACATCCATCACTTCTTCCATCATATTATCTCCATCACGACCACCACCACCTCCTTCATTCACCGCCGCCACCACTACCTCCTTCATCACCACCACCTCCTTCATTCGCCGCCGCCACCACCATCACCACTCTCTTCACCAGTACACCCACTTCTTTCTCAAACATCGCTACCGTCACCACCACCACCTCATCCACCCCGCGACCAAC
>CATIWQ010889257.1:0-10571 GCA_949673415.1 Euphorbia schlechtendalii | reverse complement strand
GGGTAGTAATGGCGATTTTGAAAGGCTATCATGTCTTTCATGCTTCATCTCCTTCAAAATCAAGCCGGTTTATCGTTATTTTACTCTCATTTTGTTATGTCTCTTTCAACAAAATTAGGTTTTTGTTGTGTTCTTTTTATTAGTTTTGCTGTGAAAAACCTTGGTATGATAGACTTTTTGTTTATACCATTTTGTTCTCTTGTTTTTGTTTATACCATTTTTGTTTTTGGTTTAATGTTGCTATACCAGATTTCAAGGGATATGATGCATCTTATTCATGTTTGTATTTTGGTATAATGTCATTATACTAGAAAAAGTACGATTTTTGCAACATTTTTTTCAACTCTAAGTAGAAAATCATATTTGATATTCAATGCCGGTAAATGTTGTCCAGTTGTAAGTGGTGACTAATTCTAGTTTTTTGCTATAAATTTCTAGGAAGTAAGGGATTAGTTGCAAGAAAAATCTTTTCATTAATGGATGAAAGTGGAAGACATGTTGATTTTGTATTCTGCATCAATGATGACAGAGTTGGTGAGGACATGTTTTAAATAGTATGCAATGCTTATTTATAGAGTTGTTAAATTTCCCTCATAAAATGATACATTAAGTTTTGTATAGCAATTGTATGTTGGTTTAAGACATTTTATACTCATTTTCATACCCTGTAATGAAGTAATGTTGTTTAAAATGAATGATATATGAACTGTTATACCAAAGCTAAAAAATATTAAAACAATTACAACATCAAAATAAACAACTATAATATATATTATACCATTTATAAAAAATTATAAAGTCTATTATACCAAAATTTAATAATAGCAAATCATTACAACAACAAAATAAACATGTATAAAGCATATTATTCCAAAAAATAAATATATAAAGTCTATTATACCAAAATACAAACTCGTATGTTATACTACTTGAAATATGATATAACGACATTATACCAAAACCATAAATGGTATAAACCTATTATATCAAAGTTGTATAACATCAAAACAAACAAAAAGAACATGAAAATGAGCTACAACAACAAAATTCTCAAATGAAACAAAATCCTGTAAAAACTCAAAACAACGTTAAGCTTCACCAAATTTCTTTCAGGCATTTTGTGGAACACCATATGTGCGTATTCCAAAACTCCTAATTCAAAATCATAAATTACTTTTAATTTGTTGATTTGAGTTAACGTTTCATGGAAACTAACTACATAAATGAAATTTGTGTTTATTTAGGTAAGAATCTTAATGGTTTTTTATTTCTTCGAAAAATAGTTTGAATCTTTATCTCTAACAATTGGAATAATTGATTTACAGGAGTATTTTGCTTGAAACGTTTATCAGTTTCTGAAAATCAATTGAAATTCTTGGCGATTGAAAATGAGATTTGAAGATTTGAACAAAGATTGGAGGGAGAGTTTTTCAGTGTGTTGAATGCATTGAATGTTGGTGTGACTGGGAGAGACTAGGAAGGTATTAGGATTGTTTTTCATGGGCTTCTTAAATTATGATCTTTTGGGCTACATTACTTTCACGAACTCTTGCATTTGTAAAAAAAACTCCTTGTATTATTGAAGGTGGAGCTATGAGGAGTGTTTGATGGGCTTATGCATTTCTTAGATACTCTTGAGTTGGATACGATTTTGGTCTCTTTTATTGCATAGGTTGGCCATGATAAGTGGATTCCTCCGTTGTGACACGAGCCTTATAAGAAGTATTAATATGAGCTTTTTTCACAAATGTAGGATTATGAAAACATAATTTAAGCAAATTATCACTAATTGTAAGAAGTTCTATTTAATTAAATTTAATTGTTATTTTGTCCAATCTTATAAACAACAACATTCTTTCTCTTAATTAATTTGAATTTTTTAATTTAAAAATGCCATATCTGTCAAACCATAATTTTTTCGAAACGATTATTTAAAATAAATAGTTCGTTTTATTTTTATCTTTAAAACAAGATCCAACCCAATATAATTTTGACATACTGTTTCGGGTAATATCAGTGTCTAAAAGACATATTTTTTCGGGTATCAGTTAGAACCCAGCCTGGGGTGCTGCTCCGGGACCCCGCCAAGGGCTACCTCCCCTAGGACCCCTCACCCAAGGCGAGTCCCTCGAACCCCCCAAAATCGTAACAAAATTTGAATAAGTGTGCACTTCACACTCTCCCGACTTGTTCGATGAAATGTCATGATCACATTGATCAAACTAGTAAATCCAATTACACTAAAACACTAACAAAAATAACGGTAGAAATATATCTTTTTGTTATGATAGTCTTAGGTTTTTCATATATGCGTTTTTTGAAATTGCTATATGATATAAAAAAAAAATAATTGCTTGTGTTTGTGTATTTCGCAATATATGTGATAATGTCAAATTTTAACATTAATTTTTTTCTCATCCCTACACATTACATAATATGTGTTGAATGTCTGATATTGTACATGATAAGTAGAGAATCACATCACAAAAATCATGCTTAATCTGTGTTTAACAATTGTAGTTAAGAAATTTTAGCAAGGTTTTCATGTTTTTAAGGTTTTTGTTGAGTTGTTGGTGACCTTTTCCTGCGAGCTGGAAAGTCAAACTTGGTGCAGAGCTCAAGGAAAAGGAGCAACTAAGGAGGTGTTGGATGCAGAAATAAAGTGATGTCAGCTAGAGAGAAAGAGAACAAGTGGAAGGGGATAACTTTTTGAATATTACAAAATGCCTCTTCTAAGAAGTTAGCCTTTGTTTATCATTTTGTTAAGAAAATATCTTGATATTTGTTGATACTTTATGAACATTTTATTTTCTCTTATCTTTTGGGGATCAGAGTAGCTGATATATATCTTCTTCCCCATTTCAGACATTATGATTTCGTCATTACCACTCTTAACTACCAACATTTTCTTCTTTAATGAAATTACATGTTTATTAATGATGAAATGCATGTAGTCCAATATCAAGCAATGCATACCCTTTAAAGTAGTCTAAGGAGATCTTCCTCTAGCATTGTAATGTATAATTATTTGTTTTACTTTGATGATTGTGTGGATGAATTCTTAATTGATTATCTTGAGTCAAAGATCTAGCTCTGACTTAGTAGTGTTAGTAAGCAATGAGAGGGGATCTAACATTGCAGAAGATCTTCACAAACATTCATTACATGATATCGAAAGATAATTTCTTGTATGCCTTTGGTTTCATATTTATGAATGCTTAACTAATCTTAATGCTACTTTATTTATCTTGTCAAAAACCGAGAGGAGAAGTAAGTTAGATATAGTAAGAAATTAAGTTAGCATAAAAAAAACTTAGGGATTGTTAGTTAAGAGACCTTGGACTTGATTTGCATCTTGAATTTTATACATGTTTGCTATAGAAGATTGCCTTAGATTGTCTATGGATAGGCTGAGCTTAAGTATTTTATTATTTGTTAAAACTTAAACTTTACTTTGTTGCTTCATTAACTTAAAATTTATTCAACAACTTCAACCCCTCTTCAAAGTTATAAAAACCTTTGATCAAAGCTCACTTATCATGAAAAGCAGTACAATTGCTCCTTATGGGAAAACAATACTTATGCTTGCCAATTTACAATAGACCCTAGTGCACTTTCTAGGTGACACTATTTAAGGGCTATAAGTTTTTGGCACTGTTGTTAGGGAGCAACTTGTGCTAAGTTTAAATCTTTGACTATTAATTTGTGCTTTTAATTCTGTGTGTCTTTCAGCCTTTCACAAACATGTTTCTGGCAAAATCTCCTTTGCATATGCGAAGAGTTGGCAGACCACTACCCATTTCATTAACTCTTGAAATTGAAAGGGAGCATAGAAAGAGAAGTGGTGTAGTACGAAGAGCTCATGCAAGAGAAATGATGGAGTAAGAAAGAATATAACATAAACGTCTTGAGTAAGAGAGATTGGAAGGAGAAAGGATTGAACGCAAGAGACTTGAGAGAGAAAGGCTAGTGTGTGAAAGACTTGGAAAGAGAAGAAGGAAACCTAGAAGAAGAGGATGAAATTCACCCCCCATGAAGAGGACGAGCACTAATAACTTAATTAGAACCTAACACTAAGGGACACTCTTTTTGCATTGTAATACCTTAGGAGGGAGATAACTTGTTCGAAGTTAAAGACTACATGGTCCATATGCTCCAAGTAGCAGTCCAACATGTAGGTCTTCCTAGAGAGGACACAAATTCACACATTCAAGACTTTGTTGCTATGTGAAATACTTTCAAAACCAACATAAATGTCTCAGATGATGTTATAAGACTAAAGCTTTTCCCATTCTCTTTACATGATAAAGAAAAACAATGGACGAAGACCTTGTAGCTGGGATTAATCATTACTTAGAACAATATGGCAAATGCCTTTTTGACAAAATACTCCCACCAAAGCATGCCCTAAAGCTAAGAAAAGGATCATATGATTTGTTAAACTTCCCGATGAATCTATGTCAGACGCATGGGAAAGATGTAAAGAGATGTTAAGAAAGGTGACAAACCATGGATTCCCTATGTGGATTCAAGTTCAAAATTTTTACATTGGGCTCTTGATGTCAATAATAGCAAGATTGAATCTGTAACAAATGTAGACATTAAGGATTATCCTCCACAAGGGATTTTTGAGATGAATGAAAAGATTATCAACACAGCTTTGAAATGACATTCTATTCATGAAGATAGACCGAAAGCTTCAAAATCTGAAGTTGTAACCAAGCTCTCTAGGAAATTTGACAAGCTCTCAACCAAGCTATTACAAAATTTGTGAAGGGAATCACAGAATTGAAGATTGTGACGTGGTGCTCACTCAAAAGCAATGTGATTATATGCAAGGAAATTGAGAGTTTGGTGATTATATTTTTGAAGTTTGAGCTATTGGGAGTTTCTGATGGGCTTATTTATTTCTTAGCTAATATTGTAGAGTATATGGCTTTTGGTATCTTTTTTTGCACAAACTAGTCATTAGAATTGGCCGTGATAAGTGAATTCCTCCATTACGACAAAGGCCTAACAAAGAAGCATTTATATTATGTAGTTATTTTCAAAATGAGGATAGTCACCGAAATGTATAGCATGCGTGTTCGCCATAGAGAAACTCAAATTATTTTCGCATTAAAGCTTCTTAATTTCCAGAAAAATCCATGAGTAACTAATAAAAAAAATTTGTTTTAGAAGCTGAGACCGGGAAAACCGGTTCATATTTATTAAAATTAAAAAAGAAAAATATAAAAGAAACATGAAAGAAAACAAGCTAAAAACTAATAAACTCTTTAAGTAGGAGAATATTTGTCTGGTTTCTTACGGTCACGTTGAGACTTAGTAGCAACCGTGAAACTTTTCTTTTTCTACACTAAGAACGCCTTCCAATTGGAGGTGGAGGTTTGCATCCCCGCTAATCTATCTTCCCGTATTGTAGTTGAATCATGATCCACAATCAAATTAAAAGTAGATCCACTTCCTGAAGTGCTAGATCCCGTGCTTTTGGAAGCTGAAGCAATAATAGAATCCGTTAAAGCTCTCATGCACATATTTGGAGATAAACTCCCTTGTTTAGTCCTTTCTTTACCATTGACCATTTTCCAAATACTTTCTTCCTCTTCAACCATATCCGCTCAGTTTTGAGTGTTACCAATACCGAGGACCTTGCCTGCTTTAGGTGGAGTTATATCAATGACCAAATTGATCTTCTCCAAGCATGCCACAGCCATTGGTGAGTTTGATCTATCGCCATCTGATTCATCATTGTCTGATTCGTCCCCATGCGAATCTTCATTCCTTATCAAGTTTCGTTCAGAATTGTCACCATCGGTATCATCCAATTTTGATGAATCAGTTTTGTGGTTTGTATCCACCTATTTAGGCTTCTCTCTTTACTTTTCCTTTTGTTTGAGGCTTCCTCAATGTTGCGAAAAACATTTCTTGTGGGAATGTTGTGCAACCTATCCAGGTCCATTTGACTCTGCTCGGGCCTATCGACATTGCTCGGATCAGTCCTCCCAATCTCATGAGTCAGGGCTCGCTGCTCCTCTTGTGATTTAAGTTTCTCTGCCTTGGCTTGCTCCAATTTTTGTCGGAGATCAAGCTTCTTTTTGTCAATATTCTTAGCATTACCAACTTGCGTCGTATGCTGCATATTCCCTCTACAATTCAAAGACTCATACCCAATAAAGTGACATGAATTACAAAGCAATGGTAAATACTCATACTCCACTGAGACCTAATATTTCCCATCATCAGTATCAACACGAACAAGATCTTTTATTGGATTCATCAAATCCACATCGATAAGGATTCGAGTATAGTGACCGAATTCCCCCTCAATCGTGATTCTATCTAGCCTAATGGGAATGCCTATTCCACGAGCAATATCGACTAAAATTCTCTCATCCCAAAATTCCCATGGCAAATTAGAAAGGTGAATCCATATCTGAACATTGGTTTGCTTATGTTTTGTGGGATCAAAACCAGGCTTCCATGCCGAGAAGCGAATGATTCCAAGCTTGAGACTCAAATTACCTTTGGTCCAGAGTTGTTGCAAAGCTGCCATTGTAGGAAAAATAATATGATAGAAACACCTCCCAAGAGAAATCAATTTCCAGTTCATTGAAAATCCCAAATAGAGTTCAGTTTTGATTTCAAATCAGAATGTTTCCAAGGACTCTCACCTTTAGCTAATGTAATCTGGCCAATTGCAGAGAACTTGCAAGTATGGATCCGCTCGTCATACTAGCTTTGAGGGATTTTGACAGCCTTGTATCCATCCTCAGCATCAGAGATTCCACTTCGAATATCAAACGAAGATTGCCTCGCAAAGGCTGTGTGATTGACAACATTAGCATAACTAAGTTCGGGCCTTGAATCATCTGGATTTAAAGAACCAGTATCTTGAGATGTGGGCTGCGACTTTTCATGATGAAACTGTTGAAAAACAGAGGAAAAGATAAAGAAAGAACTTTCATGCGCAATCCTAGGAACAGAAAGAGTGTCTGCAGCCATGGAGAAGAGAGGACAGTGTAGGTCGGAAGGTTTGCAGATCCAATCTTAACCGGAGAGTCGTCAAGAACTCTTGGAAAAACAAGGCCTTTGGTCTGGCGGCTAGGGTTTCAATGAAACCCTAGCAGAGCTCTCAATCCAGATAACTAAACAATATAATCTTCTTGCTCCCTGTTTAAAAAAAACATATTATCCATATATTTTAAACAGATCGTCGCTTCTTTTAGTAGCCTCTATAGGCTTCTGCTTCTACAAGTCCCAGTGCAGTGTCGCTTCCATCACGATATATGTTAAGTAAGTTTTGTGTGTGTATATATATAAGGAAATTATAAATTCTTTAAAAGGAAAGAAACATCTAAATTCATATACTAACCATAAATGACAATTGGACCTAATGTGAGAGAATGACTATTAATACATCTTATTGAGATAGGAAATGAGAGATAGATGCAACTTGTAAGTCTCTACGAAGAAGATGAAAGAAGAGATATCACCACAAGAAATGAAGACAAAAGGTATAGAATCGATGGATCTTAAATTTTTTTTCAATTATTTTTGTTGAAAAAGTTCGATTAATTAAAATAAATATGACGATATTGATCTAACGCTGATGTTCATTGACTTATTTGTGCAGATTTGAGTGGTTTACGTGATGCTGGAAGAGTGAAAAGATTGAAGAATGTAGCTGGCGAGAAATATGCTATAAAGAATGGATAGAATAGAAAAACTAGCATTAGAACTCAGATTTCTTGACATATAAAATATTTATATTGATAGCGACACATATACAACAATTACATGACTCATTACCATCTAGTATTGAGTAGCAATAATAAAAGTATGGATATTTGGTGGGAACAAATGTACCTTTGTATTTTCGCGATGATGGCAGAAAGATATCATTTTTTTTTTTTTGAAAAACAGAAAGATATCATTTTACTATGATAGTCTTATGTTATTTTGTATATGCATTTCTTAGAATTGCTATATGATATATAAATGTAAAAAAATAATAATTGCTCGTGTTTGTGTATTTTGCCATATGTGTTGAATGTCTGATACTGTACAGCCACTAGTGACTCCACCATATTCTCAGTCAGTGACACTTGTCTATATCATTCATTTTTTTCTGCCAATATGTTTTTCCTAGCTCGAAGCTTACGTACTCAGCCTCTATACTTATACTTTGCTGAGGATCTACTCACCACTTGAAATCGTTAAGTTTAATATTGTTAATTAGAATTTAGCTTAATTTCAGTATGCTTCCACTCGTTTAAGGAAAATTGTAATCAACCTATAAAACATTGTATATAAGAACATTAAATTTGTGAAGAATCAAGAAATTAGAAGCTCTCTACAGCTGTCATTAGTTAGGGATTAGCCAGCATCATATATTTCTTATTTTGAGTTGTTTTCGTATTTGGTTTCAAACTGCCTCTACCAACATATAAAACGGCCATCAATCACTTCAAATTGAAATAGAGTATCCAAAGCATATGTAAAATGAAATCATCTAAATCAATAAAGAGGTCCTTTGTGTACGCATAAACCACCATTGAAAGTCGTTTATCCTCCAAAAACAGGCAACACGGTTAGAAAATCGGTGCAATTGAATGTGGTATCATCTCTTGTACATATGCAACGATTTGTCACATTCACAAGCCACTTTGTCTTACCTTCAACAACGCCTATGACAGTTTGATTAATTTTAAAAGGTCCAAATCTCGCACATTGACAATTACCTGTGTTTCAAAAAAGTAGTATGCAAATAATCAAAATTCATACATACAAAAAAAGTACCTTGGGTAAAAAGGTAGAAGGGAAAAACAAAAATAGACATGATCAAGGGAAACGTTTGCCATTGTGAAAATGAGTTTGTATATGTTGCTTAAATATTATGGATAAAACTCACTCAAGTTCCTTAATTCGTGGTTTTTTCATGATGGGACATTCTTCCGAACTGTTGCATTCTGTTTCCGTGGCAATCTTGTGTTTCAGATGCTCAATCAGATCATTCACATCCCTGTTTATCTGACAAGATCCAGAAGAATAATAATCCGCCCTTTGAATTCATCATAAGTTAATAAAACATTTAATTTTCTCCATTCAAGCAATTTTAAGAACTTGATCAGTAGTTGAGCATTTTCTACATGTGATCCTATGTAGTTGTGCATTTTCAAAAGCCTTAATATCAAGGTCCATCACCACTTTAGTAAAATAAAAGAAATAACTATCCGAAACGATACTTGTGAATTGTGAATGAAATCCGAGATGTCTGTTGGACAACAAGGGCAACACAATACGTTTTTCCTAGCTTGAAGCTTACGCCCTCCATTGTTTCTCTCTCTCATTATATTCTTTCCAGAGAAAGAAGTTTCCAAACAAGACTTACACAAATTGTGAGCGCATGGCGATGTAACTGGCTGAGTCATCACTTTCTTACAAATCTGGCAGCTTAACACTGCATATTATATCGAGACTCACAAACATAAGATTTTGATACTGAATATAAGAAAAATTTAACTTGTGACAGATCAATGTACGGATTCTAGACATTACTAGGTTAAAAAACAAAAAAACCTTTCAAGAGCTTCTTATAAATGCTTGCACTTTGTGCTATTCGGATTCTACTTGTTGACTGAGGAATAGGAAATGATTTGTGTTGAGCATTGCCTCTATTAACCCCTTTTTTTTGGCTAAGAGGAGGAGGGATTATCCACTTCCATACACCATCTTTTTCCTGAGAAATGATTGACAATAACAAAGTTCAATTTTCGAGAAACTATAAAAAGAGATAAACGCTTGAGTAAAGACAATTTCACATAATTTGAAATGGATTAGAATTTCTACGAGACCACGTTGTTGTCAATCCAATAACAAATGCTTTTTTAGTAGCTAAAAACTCAAGCGTAAGGAATGGATCCACTTACATCAAAGTCCCAAGACGGTATTTCGTTTCTCTCGGTCAAATCCCTAGCATCGGCCAGCTCATTTATTAGCGGGAGAGGTCCTGGCCGATCTCCGTGTTCGTCTCTGTACTCAAAGTTAATACACGTTAATTAGGAGATAAAAAGAAAGAGACAAACAAGACGAAGAAATTGTGGAGACAAACCTTTTCCAAGGAGCAGGTGCATTGTCACATCTTACAAAAAGATATCGGCAAACCTTATGACCCTAATACAGAAAAAAATCGATAGATACTCGAGCGAAGAAAGAGCAAAAGAAAAAAACATAATTATAAGTTCAGATATTAGGTCAATATGTTTTTACTTGAAGGCCAACTTTACGCCAGCATTTTTCGATTCTGTAGACCCCATCATAGCGCACACCAATTTCCGGAGCATATAAAGAGTTCTCCTTGTCTGACCTACTTGTTTCAAAGTGCGAAAAATAAATTTATGAACTGCCAGTCATACAAGTATTCACCCAAATAAATCATTAAACCGAATCTGTTATGTGTCCACGATTCAACTCAAAATTAATATTCAGGGTCCGACTTATCGAAAACTACCAAAGGAAGATCTATTCTATAAAACTAAACACTACAAAATATTTAATAAACTATATATATA
>CATIWQ010889235.1:0-16881 GCA_949673415.1 Euphorbia schlechtendalii | reverse complement strand
ATATTCCCGGATAACAGACCTCACCTTTTGCCATGCAAGCATTTTCATTAATTAAATTGATCAACCAATGTGCTAATAAAATAAACAGTTTTTTTTTTAAATAATAAACACTTTATCGCGATTGATTTTTTTTTAGGCCACACGGGCCTCACTAAATTCAAAATCGAGCATATGTGTCATATTCCGTGCTAACCTTTGTGGATGCAGGTTAGATGTATGCTTAGGATTTATTTTCCTTCAGGTATTGCATATATTTTTACGGAAATGTAATTAATAGGTTAGCGGGCGGTTGCATCCCCCGATTTTTGAAGCCTTGTAATTTTTATTTTCCGCATTTACTTACTGCTTTGTGGATGGTTTATTATTCCGCTTTGTGGATGATTTATTTCTTTTTAATTTTTGTATTAGAATACCCCCACGAAGGGAATAAAATATATTCCCAGATAACAGACCTCATAATTTACCATGCGATCATTTTCATTAATTAAAATTGATCAACCAATGTGCTAATAAAACAGATGGTTTTATTTAAATAACAAACACTTTATAGCGATTGATCTTTTTTTAGGCCACACGGGCCTCACTAAATTCAAAATCAAACATATGTGCCATATTCCATGCTAACCTTTGTGGATGCAGGTTAGATGTATGCTTAGGGTTTATTTTCCTTCAGGTATTGCATATATTTTTACAAAAAATGTAATTAATAGGGTAGCGGGCGGTTGCATCCCCCGATTTTTTAAAGCCTTGTAATTTTTATTTTTCGCATTTGCTTTCCGCATTTACTTACTATTTTATGGATGAATTTACTACTTTTTCTATACTTGAATCATGCATGTAAACTTGAAAAATAACCTAAGTGCGAATACGCATAACTAAGAAAATACAGTTTTTTGCAGATGTAATATGACGTGATCACTTAAGAAATAAGCAACTTATCCTGGACCCGAATCTTTGTGTGCTGGGCCATCCCCCGGATTTTAAGCCTCACAGGACTCTAATTCCTGGAAAGAGCTAATCCAGGTGGTAACTCCACACTAAGAGATGGTGGATTCGGGTTCGAACCAATCTAAAACGTTTTCGCCTTTTTCTCTTTCAACCTTCTATCCCGGGTCCTCGACCCGGTGCTTTCTTTATTCAAACACCCCGGTGGACCGTGCCTGTCATCTTCCATGCACTCTCGGCCCACCACTCCGTGTCACCTGCTCACAGCCAGCTTTTATACCACTGATGGTTAATGGAGATAATAATAAAACATGTGAACTTGCATTGCGGAATTTCAAAACTTGAAATTAACCTTAAAGGAACTCCTAAGCATGCCATGATTGATATAATCTAAGTTGAAATATTCAATAGATGCGAATAGGTTTATAAAACTTAATAAAAGAAACCTAACATCTAAGTTAAGAGCATTACCAATTGATGACTGCCTTTCCCTTTGGTGCGGTACTCCCTTAGAGTAGTTGGACAACACTCCGTTAGTACAAGCCTCCAAACTTGGATAGCCTCTATGATTGATCCACATGGATCCCAACTGACCAAAACCTCCCATAGAGGAAAAAGTTGTGTGATAGTTAACAAGCAGCTGTTAGATCACTCGTAGACCAACCTGAAAATATAACTTAGAAGGTTGTTTCCAAAATATGAATAAGCCTTCAAAAGAATTCTTGTGAAAGCATAGAAACTCATGGAGGATATCGCAAAAAGCTCGCGATGAAAGATGTTAAAACTTAGAAGGAAAGAGTGAGCTAATGTGAATTGAAGGGGGGAGGAGAAGGCTATTCATAGCCTAAGGGGGAGTAAAAATGATCCCCAAAAATCGATGTCGGATTGGTGCAAAGCACCAATCCCATGCCGGCTCTTACGAGCCAGTGTGGGCTACTCCATGATATTCTCATTGAGCAGCTTACCGCTTAAGGAAAGCCCCTCGCATTGGCTTACCTTGGCTGCATAGGACTTGCGAGATTTCTCCCAAGCCTGCTTATGATAAGCCTCATGGGCCTCCGCAAGCGCTGCTAGCACTTGCGAGGCCTTCTTGCGTGCTTTCTCGTAAGCGATGCCAAGTAGCGGTTGTAAGCTTGCAAGAACTTTAAGCACTCTCGTAGGCTTGCCTTGCGAATTCTTGCGTGATTTCTTGCAAGATCGATTCGCATCATTCTAATCTGGTTTCCCCCTTTTCTTTTTGACATATTCATCTGACCAAAATATGGTCTATCAAATTGAGTTTGACTCTCCCTTTTATTCTTGGTATAGACCCCATCTATAAGTTCTTTACTTAGTCTAGTAGAGACCAAAAGTGTGTGACCTCATAGAATCTAGAAGTAAAGAGCCACTAGAGGTTAACCTAAACTTGTCTTCCCATTTGGGAACCTTTAGGCTCAATGTTTAAGGCTGATATGGAACCTGATAACTCTAGATGATCAAATGGGCTTTCTAGCAAAGGGGTATGATCCCCCGATACTCGTAACGTTATGTGCTTGTGACTTGATCCGATTCTGCAATAGTAACTAGTACAATGCATTCCTTCCATTAGGTTAAGTACCATCCAATTTATTGAGCTCGGATTAAGTGTTAGCTCATGTAATAACCGTAGCTATCTTGGAATTAGACTTGTTCACGAAGAACACCACTCACCATAATGTATTATAATAGACTAAAAACCCATTCTATCAATCTTATACTCTGATCAGAGGTTTATGAGTGTGTCACTTCAACAAGAGGCCTTAAGGTACAACTCCCATTATATCACTATATCAGGAGCGATGGATCCCATCTTAACTACACGGCTTACCAACGAGTGATCATCACTATACTCGTAATCATCCGAATCATCATGATCACCAGGGTATGAATAAGTATGACCCAAAGTAGAGCAACTCCCACACAAGGTAACTAGTATCTCAAGTTTGAGGATTCTTGTACTTCTACTACAATAAGACATGACACCAACACATGGATATAGTTATTTTCGAGTGTCTGTCTTATAGCGGTCTCTAATGTATAACTCAAATGCATTCATGTACTAACCCAAGGTACCACCTTCAGCTCGTGAGATCGGTTGCTTGGATCTAATCTAAGGAGTATGCCTACACATGCTAGTCTATCTACTTCATTGATTTCTAGTCTCAATGAAACTATGACTAGGGATATTTAGACCATTCTTGGTAACACGTGTGTGTAGTTCTCACACCACATAGCTCCCACTATGTCCTCGCACTTTCATGCTATGAAATAGTCATGGACTTTATCTTATCAATGAACATATATATATACATAATAGCATGTACATATATAATTCTAGTGAGATACATAACTTAAATAATTATTGATAACCAAGAAAGATGCTTTATTATTGATTACAATAATTTGAAACTATATGTGCATTATAACTAATAAATTATATCACCCTGCCTCTAGGAAATATATCATGTCTAACAGTATGGAACTATAAACTAGTGAGCATCCTAGTCAACGCAGCATGAGAGTCCATCCCATTATCAGGTGGAAGACCACCCGCTTGATTGGGGTTGGTAGAATTCAGTGGTTGTTCATTCTCCTTTTGATTAACCATGGCACTAAATTGCAAGAGACTAACTATTTGGTTGAGGATTGATAGTCAAACCACACTTGTAAAGAACGAACTATCTTCTTGAATGGAGCTTGGTGACAACTAAACTAGATGCTCCTTTGGATGCACTCATACTGAATGCCAAACACGATCAAGTTAAGTTATACATGTTTGATGTTTTATGAATTTATGTTTCCTAAAGGATTTTCGAACCCTCATGAAGAGATAAAAATGATATCCCAACATTTGGGTGAGGAGGTCGAGAGATAACAATGTGATATCTCAATGAATGAGCTTGAATGCGATGAAGTGAAATGGAATGTTGGATGAGGAAACGGTGGCAATGCCTTTCCATGGTAACAATCACATGTTATGATAACTTGGGGTGTATAGACCTTTATTTTCAGGTAAAACAATGTGTTATATCCTTATGTTGTGCAAATTGATGAATGAATTGATGTTTGTGTTTATTTGGAATCACCTATGTGGTGAAAATTAATGAATTGAGTATTAGACTCATTTGGGTAGAGGTTCAGATGCCGATTGGGCATCATAAATGAGTAGATATATTATGTTTGCATGTTCCCTAAGGTGATGTGACCTTGAGCGTCTTTAAGGTTGATGAATATGGATAAGATGCTATATAATGCTTTGGGTTTATTCGTGATGTCATGAAACTTCATGAGAGCTGTAAAACCCTAAACTAATAAAAGAATGATAAAAGAAGATTGTTTTATGATTTTATGATTCCTAAAGGTTCTTAGAACCCTCATGAAGCGATATTATGGTATCTAACCTTTGGGTATTGAGTTGGAGAAAGATCAATGTGATCTCTTTAAGGATGATCTTGAATAGAATAAACATAATCATCTTATTTAACTTGAAACAAGAGGGTAAAGGGTGGTAAGCCTTACCACTGTGACATCCTTATATCATGACTAAATGAAAAATTTATTTTCCGATAAGACAATGTGTTGCACCCTTATGATAAATGAATGAATTAATTAATGTTGATGTTTATTTGGTGTCGCCAATGTGGTGAAATGAATGAGTTGAGTACTTGACTCAAGTTGGGTAGAGTTGTGGATTCCTATTGGGTATAATAAATGTTGTGATATGACATGTTGATTCGTTCTCAAAGGCAACCCAACCTCGAACGTCTTTGTGACTAACGTATATTGATGTGGTATATTATGATGTTCAGGGTTTATTCGTGATATCATGGTACTTCATGAGTGCTTTAAAACCTTAAACTAATAAAAGAATGAATGTGTGTTTAAATTAGTGTCTAAACAAAAGAATGTGGTTAGTATGATACACATGGTGTGGATGTTGTTTATTTGTATATTTAATGGATGGAAAAGTGATTCAACACATAGCATGTAGCATGAATGCAACAATTTAATTATTCCAACCATACGCCTTATGTAGAATAAAGGGTTCGGCTTCTAAATCTAGGCTTAGATCTTCTTGACACCACATGGATGTCAAGGAGCGAACCTACATGTTGTGTATAGAGACATTTTGGTATATCCTAAGGGAAGTTACTACGATGATGCTATACGAGTTTGGTCACAAGGGTTGCTAATGTAGAAGGATCTTATTTCACTAAGATATACTCTAAGCCTCTCCCCAAATAGGTGCAAAAAAGGGAGGTACATGCGATAAGGCAACAAGTGATCCACACACTAGGTATCCTCGATCCCCATGAGGCCATAAGTGATACTTCACGGTGAAAATTTGGCACCCCAACCTTAAGGCTAATTGGTTTAATGAATTAATCTTGCGCTTCAACATTCAAATTCTCTATCTCTAAGCATCCTAAAATCTGTTTCAAACAGACAGATTTGAAAGCTATGAAGAGAAGAGATATTGAAGATCAAGTTAGGATGAGAAGTTTACAATGGCTACTTCCAACACCTTAGAGTATAAATAGAAGACTGAAGCAGACATTCAAACTTGGTGAATCACCTCGAATTTCTTAAGAGCTAGAGATTCTGTTTAAGAAATCACAGCATTCAATAATTCCAAATTCAAGCAATCTTTAAGCAAACATTCATTTCCAAATTAGTTTATAAGAGAGAATCAGATTAGCTTAGAGTCTATCTAGCTTTGTCATTGTAAAAGGATTCAACACTTCTTATAAGTTGAAATTCTTCGTTCGTTAAACTTTCAACCAAAATCTGTGAGTTAGTTTAGGAAGGGTACCTAAAATGAGTGTCGATTGGTAATTAGAAATAAAGGTTGTTTTTGTAATTGGTCTACCCGCTATAAAGGCTTCTCAGCCTAAGGAAGGAAAGAAATCACTACTGGATTAAAGCTCGAAAAGGAATCTGGGGACTGGAGGTAGGCTAGGGGCCGAACCCCGATAAGATATATGTTGTACTCTTTCCTTAAAATCTTCTATTTGCCTTTATAATGCTTGCTCATACATCATCTCTATGTTTTTGCTATAACTGCTTTACAAACCAATCCAAGTTAAGTAGTTTACTCACTACAGATTGAAGGTAAACTAAGTCAACGGAGTTGAGTAGTTTACGATTTTAAGACCAAAGTGTGCACAACATTCTTAACTTGACATGCATCTAAAAAACTAACTTGGAATTATTTTTTAATATCTAAAAGTGCCAAGATCATCACATTCACCCCCTTTGCTAGATTATTTAAGCTAAAGTGGACCAACATAGATCCCATCTAATGCATATGCTTTGGTTGAAATATTTTAAAGGTGGATAAACTCATTTAATGACTTTTCAATAATCATCAAAGTCTTTTAAACTTTTAAGTTCAAAAAAGAAGAATGATCCCCAACGAAGTTACCACTGTGAGCGGATGACATTTTTAGACCAGCACAATCATCGTGATGTGCCGGCTTCGTGACATGGGGTGTGGGGATTTTGAAAAATGAAGAAAGAAAAGAAATAAAATTTTTATAAAGACTCGAGGCCTAAACTTCTCACCTACATTGTTACAGAGTCGCCACCTAGATCAGCTCTTCCGAGAAATTCGGTACAGCCTAGATACGTTAAGCCTAAACTATAGTAAAGAGATTTAGGTCCTGATGAGTTACCTACTTTGTTGTTATATGAGTTTTAATTACATACAATAAACCACCTTAAAGTATTTCACATTATTTACTAGTCATTTTCGATTATTTTAGAGTTAATCACACACATGCGGAAAGAAACAAACAAATAAAATAAAGTGATAAATAAAGTAATACGAGGCTTCTAACCTAAAGGGAGTTAGGATAAATAATAATACAAATCATGGGGTAATATAAAAATGATCCTATATACAAATGGTCTACAAGTACATTTTATTTATAATTGCGATACTTGAAGGAAAGTAAAACCCTAACATACATCTAACCTAAACTACCTGCATCCACAAAGGTTAGCACGAGTATATCACAACGCAATTAGCATCATAAGTTAGATTAAGGTGAATTGCGTGCTTATAGATTTAAAAATGGGGAATTCGGGTTCCCCGCATGCTTTTATTGGAAAATTATTGATTTTAGAGTCTATTTATCAAATTTTATTATTTAGAATTAAACATGGCATAAATGAGGTTGATTATCGGAGAAAAATGGATTTCTCATCGTGTGAGGCCTAAAACAGTAATAAATAGCGAGAAAATGAACAAACTAGGTCGAAAATATAAAATAGATAGAAAATAAAGCACAAAATCATGCCAAGAGTCTCCAAAAGCTCAAAATCTTACCCCTCCGACGTGAATCCGTGACTTTTGAAGCCAGAATCGCCAAGAATGAGACATGAAGTCTATTTGCTTGATTTTTTGTTAGAAAAAATAGAAAAGTAGGATTTTTAGTGAAGGGAAAAGGAAATCCAAAAGTTAGATTTTTAGTTTCTAACTTGAACCTGAAAGGAGAAGGGAGTTTTCAAAGTAAAAGCATCGAAAAACAAAAGTCAAGATTTTTCTAACTTTTCCTCAAATGTTCCTAAGTTTTTCTCTCTAGAATTTTCTCTCTAAAAAATATCCTAAAGAGGAAAAGTTCCAACCCCCTCAAAAATCTAATTTAGATAAATAAGTGAACGGTAAAGGGTATTTTTGAGTAAAGAAAAATTAAAATAAGGGCCAAAATGTAAAAAAAATCTAGAGTGGGCAACAAGCCGACTGGGGCCGGTCCGAATGGTTAGAACTGGTCCAACCAGCGGGCACCAGTGTAATTCAGTAGGCCGGTTCCGGTCCCTTAGTGGGGACTGTCTGGACCGGTCTCGGCTTGCCTCAACAAGCAGAGACGGTTGGCTTTTTAAGGGTTTTTTCAATTTTTTTTTATTTTTAATGGTTTTTTTGCTTTTTTTATGATTTTTATGGTTTTTTGGAAGGTTTTGGGTTGGTTTTGAACAATTTTGGCTTCAAAAAATCTAAAGATCTCCTCTGAACTTGTCATGACCTCAAAGAGAATCACTTGAACAAAAGCAACAAGTGAAAATAGTTCTCATCATTGCTTCACAAGAGGGACCAAGAATCCCGTGCTCACACTGGTGCCTCGTGGCGACCACACAGGTAAAACGTCATCCGCTCACATATACAAGAATGCGTATGCTACAAATGTGCATAGTTCAAAATTCATGTAATATTGAATATGTTGAACCTGTGTTAATTGCACTTCACAGTACTTTAGTTTTGGAGATAAAAAATTACTTAAGATAGTGAACTTAATTAGGTACTAAATATACTCTTAATTAAGTAAGTTAACTTGAGTTAGTTTTATGGTAACACAAATCAGCTTTATAAAAGCTTGATTAAGTTAAGGCTTAGGGTAGTAAAGGTTGTAAAGCTGAGTAACTTTACAACATTGTTTGTGCGATATAACTCAACACAAGTTAAGAACTTTTATGTATTTATTTTGAGCTTGAGTAACTATAACTGTGGCTTTTAACCTCTCTGTTGCTGGTTAATCAAGATAGTAATTGAACATGCAAGCGTTGCAAGATAGAATCTCATAACTAAATAATTAACCTATAAATCTCCAAAGCAAGCCATAATTGACATAATCTAAGTTAAAACTAATAAGTGTATAATTACACTTATTGTCATGATATTTTCAATCATAAAACGATATGGTTTAGAGTCCTTTTATACTTCATATAAAAGATTTCACGTGGTATGTAGTTGTTTTTAATGCAAGTGCAGAAACTAGGTGAATCTTGGGAGTAAAATGATCAAAGATGGAATTCTATGTAAAAAGAGTGAAAAAGGTGCAAAAAGATGCATGGAACGTAAGGAAATGGCTCAGGATCGAAGCTATCAAAGATCGGTAAAGTTGCAAAGAAGAAACATGAAGAAAAACACACTTCACGATCATGACACCCATTCGCGATCGTGACTTGTTATTCTTCACAAGCAGAAAGTTTCCAACCAATAATCACGATCGTGACACATATATCACGATCGTGACTCATATATCACAATTGTGACTTGTGACGGTTATTGGTCAACTCTTCGCAATAACCAATCGATGGATAAGAATGATAAACCGCCATTAACCACCATCAACTGTCAAATGAAAAGACACCTTTTGGAAGTCAACCATTCATAAAAAAAGTGCCTTTCCATTGTAGATGAGGATGAAACCTTGCATCCAATCATATTAAAGTGATGCAACCCTTCACCAATGGACATAACTCTTTGTTTGGATAGACGCAACCCTTCACACTCTATAAACAGGGTTCAAATCACACCAATTTCATGTGGTTTATGCGTGGCATGAGTAGTAGGCATTGAATGATAGTATGCGTGCATAGATAGAGAGTGAAAATATATAAATTTTTCTACGTTCAAAGTCTTAGTGAGAAAAATGTATAAGTGATTCGATTCTTATTTCTTTCAAAGTCTCCAAAAATTCAAGCGTTTGTTGTATTAGTGTAATTGGAAAGCACTTATCAATAAAAGTTTTCATTCTTCAACATTCATTTGTTTGATATTCACAAAGAATAGCATCCTAGTGGAGGTTCTGTATGAGTTAAGATCGAATTCAAAGTAGACATAGGAATTGCGGGAATTAACGACTCCCATTAAAGAGGGGATAATGTTTGATCAACTTTAGCTTTCACTTGCATACCTTAAAACTTTACTTTATTTTCTACTTATACTTTCTATTTTGAAATTTATGATATGTCCATGTGTCATAAAGAGTATTTCATCTTGCATCATTTATATTAATCAAGTTATATGCTTTCGAGTTAACTTTAACAGTGATTTCAAGGTTAAAAAGATTATGTATAATCACTGGATCTGTGATTATAACACTATTTAGTGCGCTAACATTTTTATGGTAACTTGTTAAATATGGCTATATGAGAGTGACCAATACTAAGCATAGTATTATTGTTATCCAGGTTTTTATAAGTGTCATAATTTGTTTACCCTAGAATTAGAAAAGTCATTTCATGTGTTGCTCAGCTGTGAATTATTGAATATTTGGGCTTTTAGAACCGTATTTGTTGAAGTTATCTAGTATATGAAATCTTCTTGATGACTTTGCATGTTTTTCTCTACTATACTTATTCTTATGGAATATCTATATAGTTTACATCTTCTCTAATCTGTTCATGCATCTGTCTATTCATCATTCTACCATCCAAACCCTACAATACAAATTATCTTATTTCTTTTGTCCCGTAACAATAGTTGGTCCTTAGAACTGAATTCCTTCCCTGTGGGTTCGATATCTTTTGAAACTACATTGAAACTGTATACTTGCAGTGGTCATCATTTTTCTATTTGATAAGTGGTATTGACAACGCCTATTTGTATTTTGAACTTTTATCTTATCAATAGAAAAGTGGGGAATAAGGTTTTTGGCACCATTACCGAATATAAGCCTATCGGAATGAGTATAGTCAAAATCTTGCGATCAAGTTTTTAGCACCGTTGTCGGGAAGGTAAGTGTGTTTTAGAGATAAAAAATTAGGAGACTACAGTACATTTTCCAATTTTATATCTATTTGTTTATTTCCTAAACTATATAATTTGTTAATCCAAACATGGATGTGAAAATGAATATGAAATAATCATCATGAAGGTGACATGTCATATTATTACATCTAAATTCTCGATAAATAGAAGATTTTCTTCTATTTTGCCTATTCATGTTCGCGATTCCATTTCGCGCTCGTGAATCCCTTAAAAAAACTTTTTGTTTCTCAAACTCTGTAAGTCACGATTGTGACAAATAATCATGATCACGACTTGTGCGATAACTGCAGCAGTTTAGCAGTTATTCGAAGGTTATTCCTCAAACTTCTATAAAATTGATGAGCGAGTTTTCATCAATTTCTCACTTCTGCAATCTGAATTTCTACCTTTCCAATTATAATTCTATTCCAAATCTGAAACTTCCTCATTTCTTTCAGAATTTCTTTCATTTTACAATGGTTTTGGCAAACAAATCCAATCTAGTCCCTCCAACAAATTTACAAGAATGGCACGAAGCACCATTCCCGATCCATTCTCATGAAGAAGGAGATTATTTTGAGGTTATTAAAGATGCTAAATACAAAAGTTCCTATACCATTCATAGGAATAGTTTCATCAGCCTCGGAGTTTATGACAGGTAATGTATTATCTGAGAATTCTTAACTTTGTCATTTACTCAAATATGTCTTTGGGGAATAGTGTAAACAACTGTATGGAGATGTTGGTCACATTAGTGTGGAAGAATGATAAGAAGGACTGCCTAGTCTATCATCATCATGGAAAAGAATACAAGTTGACAAGGAAAGCTCTGGACAAATATATGGGATTTCCAAAGGATTGATACAACAAGATGCTTCTTGGATGGGATCCCTTACCAACATGGAATCGCCTGACTGGCCAAACCGAGTTTAAACAAGCATCTACCTATAGCCGATGGATTCATGATCCTTGTTTGCTTGCATTGCATTTTTACCTAAGTGGAGCATTGTTTGGCAAGTCAACTTTTGATCTTGTCATTCCTAAAGAATTGTTTGTGATGGAGGCCATCTGGAATGGCACACCTGTTGATGTTTTAGGGATATGATGGAGACACTTATGTCTACTGCATAAAATCCCAGAATTATAGAATATGGGTGTTGAACAATGGCAAATTAGTTGGTCCAGATTGGGAGAATCCCCTATGCCATTGAAGTCTTTACTAATGATTACGAGATTTCAGAATTAACTACGTAAGTTTTCTTCGAGTGTGGATTTCTGGTCAGGTGCATTGGAGAAGATAGGATCACCCATGATTAGAAATCATGGGAGGAGAGAGTGGAAGCGGATAGATGAAGAGAAAGGAAAATTGCGAGGGAGGAAGAATAAAAAGCAACCAACCTACGGGGAAAGTTGAATGAACTTATAGAGGTGCAAATCTCAATTCATAGGAAAATTGATGATATTCATACATTGATATTTGATATCGAGTGAGATCTATGGGAATCTTATTATAACATTGACCTGTTGATAGAATCGCTTTCCTCTGAACAAATTATTTAGTTTTAACTTAGATTTAGGATTTTGTACAGTTTGTCGTTTGTTGTTTGTTTGATTATTCATTTGTTTAATTTTTTGTTTGTTAATATATGTTGGATATGAATATATTAATATTTAATATTCGTAAATATTTGTTTAAAATATTTGTTTTTCTAAGTTTTCCTAGGACCAAGTCTAAAAATTAAAGAAATAGAGGAATTGAAGAAAGTCGCGACAACAAAGGTGTGCAACTGGACTATATAAATTGCACATTACTTATTTGTGGGAAATTTCGAACTTCTACTTGAACTTTATCCAATGTGGGAATGTGGTACTCACTATGATAGTCTTTTGCCAAATGAGGTATGAACTTAAATACTATTTTATACACTTCTGTTGTGTTTGCCTTGAGGACAATGAAAAAGTTAAGTGTGAGGGTGTGATAAGTGTATAATTACACTTATTATCATGATATTTTCAATCCAAAAATGATATGGTTTAGAGTCATTTTATACTTCATATAAAAGATTTCACGTGGTATGTAGTTATTTTTTATGCAAGTGCAGAAACTACGTGAATCTTGGGAGTGAAATGATCAAAGATGGAATTCTCTGTAAAAAGAGTGAAAAAGGTGCAAAAAGATGCGTGGAAAATAAAGAAATGGCTTATGTTCAAAGCAGTCAAAGATCAGCAAAGTTGCAAAGAAGAATCATGAAGAAAATCACATTTCACGGTCATGACACCCGTTCACGATTTTGACTTGTTACTCTACGCAAGCAGAAAGTTTCTAACCAATAGTCACAATCGTGACACATATATCGCACTCATGACTTGTGACGGTTATTGGTCAACTCTTCTCAACTACCAACCACCGGATAAGAACATTCAACTGCCATCAACCTCCTCCAATTGTTAGATAAAAAGACACCTTTTAGAAGTTAACCAATCATGAAAAGGTGCCTTTCGATTGTAGATGACAATGAATTTTTGCATGCAATCATATTGAAGTGATGCAACCCTTCACCAATGGACATGACTCTTTGTTTGGATAGACACAACCCTTCATACTCTATAAATAGGGTTCAAAACTAACCAATTTCGTGCATGGTGTGGCATGAGTAGTAGGCATTGAACGATAGTATGCGTGTATAGATAGAGAGTGAAATATATATAGATTTCACTATGTTCAAAGTCTTAGTGAGAAAAATGTATAAGTGATTCGATACTTATTTTGATCACTAGATTCCTACACAAATTCGAGTAATTGTTGTATGAGTGTAATTGCAAAGCATTTATCATTAAAAGTTTATGTTCTTCAACATTCATTTGTTTGATATTCATAAAGAATAGTATCCTAGTGGAGGTTCTGTATGAGTAACGACCAAATTCAAAGTAAACGCAGGAATTACGGGAATTTACGACTCCCATTAAAGAGTGGATACTGTTTGATCAACTTTACCTTTCACTTTGCATACCTTACAACTTTACTTTGTTTTCTAATTATACATTCTATTTCGAAATTTATGGTATGTCTATGTGTCATAACAAGTATTTCATCTTGTGTTATTTATATAAACTTATATGCTTTCGAGTTAACTGTAACAGTGATTTTGAGGTTAACAAGATTGTGCGTAGTCACTGGATCTGTGATTGTAACGCTGTTTAGAGAGCTAACATTTT
Source organism: Euphorbia schlechtendalii (assembly GCA_949673415.1). Taxonomy (NCBI): domain Eukaryota; kingdom Viridiplantae; phylum Streptophyta; class Magnoliopsida; order Malpighiales; family Euphorbiaceae; genus Euphorbia; species Euphorbia schlechtendalii. Next base: position 3,170 of record CATIWQ010889235.1, on the reverse strand, counting down.
TTGAATGGTAACTTGCTAAATATGACTATATGAGAGCAAGCTACTCGTACTAAGCATAGTATTATTATTATCCAGGTTCTTAAAAGTGTTATAATTCGTTTACCCTAGATTTAGAAAAGTCATTTCATGTGTTTCTCTGAGGTGAATTATTAAATATTTGGGCTTCTAGAAGTGTGTTTGTTGAAGTTATCTGGTGTATGAAATCTTCTTGATGATTTTACATGTTTTTGTGTACTATACATGTTCTTAGGGAATATCTATATAGTTTACATCTTCTCTAATCTGTTAATGCATCTGTTTATTCATCAGTCTACCATCCAAACCCTCCAATACAAATTATCTTATTTCTTTTATTCCGTAACTCTAGTTGGTCCTTATAACCGAATTCCTTCTTTGTGGGATCGATATCTTTTAAAACTACATTGAAACTGTATACTTGAAGTGGTCATCATTTTTCTATTTGATAAGCGGTATTGACAACACCTGTTCGTATTTTGAACTTTTACCTCATTAGTAGAAAAGTGGGGAACAAGGTTTTTGACACCGTTACCGAATATAAGCCTATCGGAATGAGTATAGTCAAAATCTTGTGATCAAGTTTTTGACGTCGTTGCCATGGATGGTAAGTGCATTTTAGAGATAAAAAATTTGGAGATTACGGTATATTATCCAATTTTATATCTATTTGTTTATTTCCTAACTGTATAATTTGTCAATCCTATTTTAGATGTGAAAAAGAATATGAAATAATAATCTTGGAGGTGATACGTCATATTATTACATCTGAATTCTCGATAAATAGAAGATTTTCTTCTATTTTGCTTATTCGCGTTCACGACCCCCATTCGCGCTCGTGAATCCCCTATTAAAACTTTCTATTTCTCAAACTTTGTAAGTCACTATCGTGATAAATAAACATAATCACGACTTGTACGATAACTGTAACAGTTTAGTAGTTATTCGATGATTATTCCTCAAACTTATATAAAATTAATGTGCGAGTGTTCATCAATTTCTCACTTCTGCAATCTGAATTTCTACCTTTCATATCATAATTGTATTCCAAATCCGAAATTACCTCATTTCTTTCATTTTACAACGGTTTTGGCAAACAAATCCAATCAAGTCCCTCCAATAAATTTACAAGAATGGTATGAGGCAACATTCCCGATCCATTCTTGTGAAGAAGGAGATCATTTTGAGGTTATTAAAGATGCTGAATACAAAAGTTCCTATACCATTCCTAGGAATAGTTTCATCAGCCTCGAAGTTTATGACAGGGTAATGTATTATCTGAGAATTCTTAACTTTGTCATTTACTCAAATATGTCTCTGGGGAATAGTGTGAACAACTATATAGAGATGTTGTTCACATTAGTGTGGAAGAACAATAAGAAGGACTGCCTAGTCTATCATCATCATGGAAAAGAATACAAGTTGAAAAGGAAAGCTCTAGATAAATACATGGGATTTTCAAAGGATTGCTTCAATAAGATGCTTCCTGGATGGGATCCTTTGCCAACATGGAATCACTTGACTGGCCAAATCAAGTTCAAACATGAATATGCCTATAGCCGGTGGATTTGTGATCCTTGTTTACTCGCATTGCACTTTTACTTAAGTGGTGAATTGTTTGGCAAGTCAACTTTCGATCTTGTCATTCCTGAAGAATTGTTTGTGATGGAGGCAATCTGGAATGGCACACCTGTTAATGTTTCGAGGGATAATGATGGAGACACTTACGTTCACCGCATAAAATCCCGGAATGACAGAATATGGGTGTCGAATGATGGCAAATCTATTGGGCCAGATTGGGATAATGGCCTATGACACTGAAGTCTTTGCTAATGAAGATGAAATTCCAGAATTAACTATAGAAGTTTTCTTCGAGTATGGATTTCTGGTCAGGTGCATTGGAGAAGATAGGATCACCCATGATTGAAAATCATGGGAGGAGAGAGTGGAAGCCGATAGACGAAGAGAAAAGGAAATTGCGAGGGAGGAAGAATGAAAAGTAACCAACCTTCGAGGAAGGTTGAATGAACTTATGGAGGCATAGATTTCAATTCATAGGAAAATCGATGATATTCATACGTTGATGTTTGATGTCGAGCAAGATCTATGGGAATCTTATTATAAGATTGACCTGTTGACCGAATCGCTTTCCTCTGAATAAATTATTCAGTTTCACTTAGATTTAGGATTTTTGTACAATTTGTTGTTTATTTGTTGTTTGTTATTTGTTTGCTTGTTTATTTGTTTAATTGTGTTTGATATATGTTGGATACGAATATAGTATATTTAATATTTATATTTAACATGTTTGTTCTTCTATGTTTTTCTAGGACTAAGTTTAAAAATTAAAGAAACAGAGGAATTGAAGAACGTCGCGACCGCGACTGCAGATCATTCCCATGAAATTATGTAGTAAAACCTTCTATTCCTGTTGTGAAGAAAGTCACGATCGTGATAAGCCTTTATGATCATGACACGTGAAGAATATAACCGTTACAGATCACGACTAACATGCGACAGATGGCTGAACTGCCATTAACGACTAGTTTGAAAGAAAAACGGCTATATTGACTAATTTGACCAATCAATGACCTATTAGAACTCTATATAAAGGTCTAGATTGAATCCATAGTTACCACAACCTTCTACAAAGCTTACAAAAGTTCTGATTCTTTCATCTCTACTCTTCTACATTCAAATAACCCTTTTCAACCATTACTTCAAACAAAACCATGCCTCGTGTTAAGGTAGCCATGAATAGAAGAGAATTCCCAAACTATCAACAAGATTACGGTTGTCCTTTTCCCATTCATTTACGTGAGGAGGGAAAAGATTCCAAATTCTGAAGAAGTTGGAGATCAACGATATGATTTTTCTTGATTTGGTTTTCTTAGAGACTTTATGACTCCATGAACAAATAGGAATGTATCTGGCTGATTGTTCGCCACTTTTCCAATGATAAGTTTAATAACTATTGGTTCCAAGAACATGTTCGTGAGGCTTGGCTACACTCATTTCGTAAGGCTTATCCTCAAATAATGGTGCCAAAAACTTGTTCACGAAAAATGTAGGTGTTGTCAATACCTCTTATCAAATAGAAAAATGATGATAACTGCAAGTATACAGTTGCGATGTAGTTTTAAAAGATATCGAAC
>CATIWQ010889225.1:0-22168 GCA_949673415.1 Euphorbia schlechtendalii | reverse complement strand
TTCAAAAACATATGCTTAAAAGAAAAAAATGAGAGAGTGGTATGGAGCATAAAATGCAACCACTGAAAAAAGGGGAGAGTGGTATGGAGCATAAAATGCAACCACTAAGAGTGTTTTTAGCATCCTAGGTTACCTAAAAATGACTTGAGAGAAAATTATTCAAAGTTTGCTTTTTATGTCCTTTATACTTTATACTATGCTTAAGAGAAGGAAATATTCGAGTACGCATATAACGCTTATATGAAGATGTGATTCGGTTGAACCTCCATTAAGAGCAAAGGTATGTAAAAAAACTATATAAGTTGCATATTACTAATTTGTTGGAAATTTCGAACTTCTACTTGAATCTTATGCAACATGGGAATGTGGTACTCACTACAATAGTCTTTCGCCAAATGAGGTATGAACTTGAATACTATTTTATACACTTTTGTTGAATTTTCCTTGAAGACAAGGCAAAAGTTAAGCGTGGGGGGTGTGATAAGTGTATAATTACACTTATTATTATAGTAATTTTACACATTAAACATTATAGTTTAAGTCATTTTTATAATTCATATAAAAGATTTCACGTAATATGTAGTTATTTTTTATGCAAATGTAGGTACTAGGTAAATCTTAGGAGTAAAATGATCAAAAGTTGATTCCATGAAAAAAGAGTGAAAAAGGTGAAAAAAAGATGCGTGGAACTAATGGATTTGGAAAAGGATCGAAGATGTCAAAGATCGGTAGAAATCGTAAAGAGGATTCACGTGAAAAAGGTATGTCATGATCGTGACACACATATCATGGTTGCGACTTGTTAACTTTGACAATAGAAAGATGCCAATCAAGTGTTCACGGTCACGACATATATTCGCGATCGTGACCTTGACGGTTTTTTGTCAACTCTTATCTTCTTTCTACCGCTGAATAAAATCGATCAATCGCCATCAATTGTCAAATGAATAGACACCTATTGGAAGTCAACCAATCATGAATAGGTGCCTATCCATTGTGGATAAGGTTAAATCCTTTCATCCAATCACAAAGAAGTGATGCAATCTTTCACCAATGGAGTCAACTCTTCGTTTGGATGGATGCAACCCTTCGTACTCTATAAATAGGGCTCCAAACTTCACCATTTTCGTGATAATTGGTGTGTGTGAGGAAAGTGTAGAATTATATGGTGTGAATATAGTTCTAGAGAGAAAATCATATAGTTTTCGCTTTGTTCTAAGTTAGCGTGAAAATGTATAAGTGATTCAAACGTTATTTCGATCACTAGATTTCTCTACATATTTGAGCCATTGTTGTATAAGTATAGTTACAAATCACTTATCAATAAAAGTTTTCATTCTTCAATATTCATTTCTTCGATATTCACAATGAATAGCATCCTAGCGGAGGTTCTGTACGAGTCGAGATCGAATTCAAAGCAGATGCAGGAATTGCGGGAATTGGCGACTCCCATTAAAGAGTGGGTACGGTTTAATCAACTTTAGCTGTCACTTGCATACCTTACAACTTTGCTTTACTTTCTACTTATACTTTCTATATTGAAGTTTATGATATGTCTATGTGTCATAATGTGTATTTTGTGTTGAGTCTTTTATATTAATCAAGTTATATGCTTTTGAGTTAACTTTAAGAGTAGTTTCAGGGTTAATGAAATTGTGTATGATCACTAGATCTATGATTATAACGCTGTTTAGTGAGCCAACATGTTTGGAATGGTAACTTGCTAAATGTGGCTATGTGAGAGCGACCCGTACTAAGCATAGTAATATTTTTGTCCAGGTTTATATAATTGTCTTAACTATTTTGCACTAGAATTAGAAAAGTCATTTCATGTGTTGCTCTACGGTGAATAATTTAATATCTGAGTGTCTAGAACCGAATTTGTTAAAGTAGTCTAGTGTACGTAATATCTTTGATAATTTTACATGTTTTCTTTGCTATACTTGTTCGTCATGTTAATCTATACTAATTCTTTCTACTCTAATCTATCTATTCAATTATCCATTTAACTACCAATCCAACCCACCAAAATAAAATCAAACTATTTTATTTTTCCTTGTTTCATTCCTCTTGTTGATCTTTAGAGCTGGTTCCTTCCCTGTGGGATCGATATCTTTTAAAACTACATCGTAACTGTATACTTGCAGTTATAATCATTTTTCTATTTGATAAGTGGTATTGGCAACACCTATACTTTAAAGCCAAAATCTTGCGAAAAAGTTATTAAACTTATCAGTAGAAAAGTGGCGAACAATACTTTACAACTTTACTTTGTTTTCTGCTTATACTTTCTATTTCGAAGTTTATGATATGTCTATATGCCATAACAAGTAATTCATTTTGCGTCATTTATATTAATCAAGTTATATGCTTTCGAGTTAACTTTAAGAGTGGTTTCGGGGTTAACAAGATTGTGTATAATCACTGTATCTGTGATTATAACGCTGTTTCGTGAGCCAACACTTTTGGAGTGGTAATTTGCTAAATATGGCTATGTGAGAGCGACTCGTACTGAGTATAGTAAAATAGTTATCCTGGTTCTTATAAGTGTCATAATTTGTTTACCCTAGATTTAGAAAAGTCATCTCATGTGTTGCTCTGCGATGAATTATTGAATATTAGGGCATCTAGAACCTTATTTGTTGAAGTTATCTAGTGTACAAAATATTCTTGATGATTTTGCATGTTTTTCTCTGTTAAACTTGTTCGTAGGAATATCTCTATATTTTACATCTTCTCTAGTCTGTTCATACATCTATCCATTCATCTGTCTATCATCGAAACCCTTCCAATATAAATTCCATATTTTCGTTTACCCCGTAACTCTAGTTGGTCTTTAGAATTGGCTCCTTCCCTATGGAATCGATATCTTTTATAAGTACATTTAAATTTTATACTTGCAGTGGTCACCATTTTTCTATTTGATAAGCGATATTGACAACACCTGTTCGTATTTTGAACTTCGATCTTATCAGTGGAAAGGTGGGGAACAAGGTTTTTAGCTTCATCACCGAATATAAGCCCTCAAAATAAATAGAGTACAAACCTTGCGACCAAGTTTTTGGCATCGTTACCGGGGAAGGAAAGTGTTTTTTAAAGATCAAGAGACTACGGTAAAAATTACTAAGTTTTACTCATTTATTCCTTTCCTATACTATACAATTTTTCTAATAGTATCTTAGATGTAAAAAGATTATGAAATAATCATCTTGGAGGTGATACGTCAAAATATTTCATCCTAATTCTTGACAAATAGAAAATTTTCTTCTATTTTACCCATTCGCGTTTGCGACATATACTCGCGCTCTTGAATTTTCTTGTTAAAACATTCTGTTTCTTTTTTTGTGTAGTCACGATTGTGACTTGTGATCACGATCGCGACTTGTGCAAAAACTGCAGCAATTTGGCAGTTTTTCGACGGTTTCTCTTAAACTCTATATATAAGAGTGCGAATTTTCACAATTCTTCACTTTAGAAATCCGAAAATCATTTATTTTAGATAACATATTTGTTCCAAACCTTGAAAATCAATCAATCCTTTTCTTTTCTTCAAAATGGTACACCCTAACAAATCTAACCACATTCCTCCTTCGAATCTGCAAGAGTGGTATGAAACACCATTTCCTATTTACTCTCGAGAGGAAGGTGATCACCTTGAATCCATCAGAGATGCATAATTCATGAGTTCCTATGTCATTCATAAGAATAGTTTCATTCATTTAGGAATCTATGATAGGGTAATATATTACCTTAGGATTCTAAACTTCGTTATCTATTCCAACATGATTATTAGAAATAGTGAGGATAATTGTAAGGAAATGCTGATATCGTTTGTATGGAAGAATGCTAAGATGGATTATTTGGAATTTCATCACCAAGGGAAGAAGCATAAATTGTCGAGGAAAGCACTAGAGAAGAATTTGGGCTTCCCTAAAGATTGTTACTACAAAATACTTCCTGGTTGGGACCCATTACCAACTTGGAATTGCCTTACTGGCCAAGCTGAATACAAACAGGAGTCTGCCTATAGCTGGTGGATCTGTGACCCCTGTTTGCTTGCTTTACACTTCTATCTAAGTAGTGCGCTGTTGGGCAAGACAAGTTCTGACCCTGTCATTCCCGAAGAATTGTTTATCTTGAAAGCAGTTTGGAATGTCAAACCTGTGGATGTATCAGGAATTATGATGGAGACTCTTATGTCTGCTGTAATGAATCCTGGTAAGATAGCGTATGGGTATCAAACTATGGTGAATTTGTTAGGACAAGTTGGGAAAATGGCTTGTGATGCGGAAGTCTTTACTGACGAAGATGAAATTCCAGAATAAACTTCGAAAGTTTTCTTCGAGTATGGATTTCTAACTAAGTGCATTGGAGAAAATGGGATAACCTATGATTGGAAATCATGGGATGAGCAAGTAGAAGCTGATAAAAAGTGAGAAAGAGAGATTGCTAGGGAAGAAGGGAATAGTTCAGCTAATCTTAGGAGGAAGTTGAATGAATTAATGGAAGAACAAGTCTTTATTCATCACAAGATTGATGACATCCACACTTTGATGTTTGATGTTGAAAGAGATCTGCGAGAGTCGCTTTATAAGATTGATCAGATGATTAAATCTCTAGCTCTTAAATAAATTGTTTTCTTTTCATTTAAGTTTAGAACCTTGTATAGTCTTTTCTTTTCTTTTGTTTGTTGTTTGTTAAGTGTTTGCTTGTTTACTTGTGTATTATTACTAGTTTGTAACTGTTTGTTAACTATGAAAATAAATTTGAACAACAAGACGTTGATGTTCAATTGCTGTCTTCACCATAATTCATTCAAGGTATGAAATAATAAATATTTATCTTTTGTATTTAACAATGGTTGTTTGTGTTTGTGTTTCTAAGTTCTTATAGGTACGAAGTCTAAAAATTGAAGAATTAAAGAAGATCGTGACTGCGACATACATCTCGCGCTCGTGAATATCAGGTTTCAAAACTTACTGTTTCCATGATTAAGGAAGTCACGATCGCGATAAGCCTTCACGATCGTGACACGGGCAAAATATAACCGTTACATATCACGATTCAGCACATGACAGATGTCCGTAACTGCCCTTAACGGCTAGTTTTGAGCAATAACGGCTATATTGACTATTGTGGCCAATTAGAGATCTCTTAGAACTCTATTAATAGGTCTAAGTTGAACCCTAGCCACCACAACCTTCAAAAAGCTTACAAAAATTCTGAAATTTCTTCATCTTCACTCTTCAACATTCAAGTTTTTTTTTTCTTTAAACCTTTCCACTTCAAAACAATCAAGATGCCTTTGAAGAAATCTGCAAATAGGAGAGAAACCCAAACATACTAAGAAGAGTATCATTGTCCTTTCCCTTTAAGGACAAGGGAAGAGGGCAAGGGCTATCAAACGCTTAATAAATTGGATATCACAGGGATGGTATCCCTTGATATGGTCTTCTTGGAAACATTGAATCTCCATAGAGAGATGGAGGCTTATCTTCTACTCTTGGACTCAGAAAGTTTATGGATATGCAATTTCCACAAAATCAAGATTGGATTCTCGAATTTCTAGTGACATTAGACTATGAAGATGCAAGGAAAAGGGAGATAAAATTCCGTAGTCAAATTTTCGTTCTTCAACATTCTTTTATTCGAAATTCACAAAGAATAGCATCCTAGCGAAGGTTCTGTATGAGTCGGGACCGAATTCAAAGTAGACGCAGGAATTGCGAGAATTGACGACTCCCATTAAAGAGTGGATATGATTTTATCAACTTTAGCTTTCACTTACATACATTACAACTTTACTTTGTTTTCTGCTTATACTTTTTATTTCGAAGTTTGTGATATGTCTATGCGTCATAACGTGTAATTTGTTTTGCATCACTTATATTAATCAAGTTATATGCTTTCGAGTTAACTTTAAGAGTGATTTCAAGGTTAACAAGATTATGTATAATCACTGGATCTGTGATTATAACGTTGTTTAGTGAGCCAACATTTTTAGAGTTGTAACTTGCTAAATATGGCTATGTGAGAGCGACCCTTTCTAAGCATAGTAATATAGTTATCTAGGTTCTTATAAGTGTCATAATTCATTTACCCTAGACTTAGAAAAGTCATCTCATGTGTTGCTCTGCAGTGAATTATTGAATATTAGGGTGTTTAGAACCTTATTTGTTGAAGTTATCTAGTGTACAAAATATTGTTGATGATTTTTCATGTTTTTCTCTGTTAAACTTGTTCGTAGGAATATCTCTATATTTTACATCTTCTCTAGTCTGTTTATACATCTATCCATTCATCCATCTATCATCCAAACCCCTCCAATATAAATTCCATATTTTCATTTACCCCGTAACTCTTGTTGGTCTTTAAAACTTGTTCCTTCCCTGTGGGGTCGATATCTTTTAAAACTACATTGAAACTGTATACTTGCAGTGATCACCATTTTTTATTTTGATAAGCAGTATTGACAACACCTGTTTGTATTTTGAACTTTTGTCTTATCGGTAAAAAGGTGGGGAACAAGGTTTTTGGCTTCATTACAGAATATAAGCCCTCAGAATTAGTAGAGTCAAAACCTTGCTATTAGGTCCTGGCAATCGGCGTTAGGCGCTTCCTTGTTAAAGACATCCACTAAAGAGTGCTTTGGAGGAGAAGGGTTAAAAGGCGGATGGATGGAGTCGGACACCGAATAAATAGCCAAGTTAGATACATTGGATAAACAAATTACAGAAATAGATGAGAAAAAGATGTCAGAATTAAGAAAACTGATGCCGCTTTTTACTTCTTCTTCAGGGACGGGTCATTGAAGATCCCCGCCAAATGGCGTTTTAATGCAGATGTGCCACCACCAATTTGCCTGGGGATAAAAGCGTCATCACTTAGATGTCTCGCATCTCCTACATTCAAAGTAACCGGTTTAGATCGTTTATTCAGCATGGACTTCTTCTTCACCGCTAAAAGATTAGCAACAAGTTGTTCAAGAGTGGACATGCCTAAGAAAAAATAAAAACAAGAAAATGAAAAGGGTAAGTATCGATTGATGGATCATAATTCTGCAGATAGATAACTTCATTAGTCTTTGGGTTTCGAGCAAGTAAGTGATGACCATAAATTGATGCCCATGTGGCCGTACTAAGCTTCCACATATTAGGTTTTAGACTCTTAAAAAATCTACCCTATAATTAGGAACCAGGAGTGCTTTCCTAGCTAAGTTAGTCGGTTTTTCAATTGACCATTCGGTGGGAAAATTGAGATGGTTTTGATCCAATCGGATATAGAACCAAAACTCCTTAAAATTGTGCTTGGAAACAGGCTAACTGTAAAAACAATAAAATCCCGAGCCAAGCAATTTAGTCAGTTGGTAGTGGTTATCCCCCTTGTTCTTTTTGATGCTACAAAGCTTCTTGAAGAATGTAGAGGTGAACTTAAAACCTGTGTTGATGCAAAGTTGATAATGCCCCATCAAATCAGACTAAGCGTTTGGATGAAGCTCAGCTAGATAGATTCCTCATATCGTCAGTAGCTCGCAAATTTACCGAGGTAGCAGGTAGTTGAAACTGCTTTGCAAAGTATCCAAATAGACGCTAAAGTGTCTATGCGGAGGGGCACTCACCCGTTGCTTCTTTGATGGGAGGAGTACATGGCACCGTTGAAGCCACTCGAACATCACCGCTTCTTGTTCGATATAGAGTTCATGAACCATTGATACCATATCATCCACCCGGGGTGTCATCTTTCTTTCCCTTAGCAGCGTAGTAAATGTAGAAGCCTCTTTACCCGATTGGGGTCGAGATGGGGCCTGCTCCTCAACACCCACAACCGGGTCATCCATCAAATTCTCCCCTAACTCCTCTCCCCCTTGCAAAGACAGCTCAGGCATTGATAACTCCACCCATCGGCCGGATGGCTTCTCACTCTCAACGTCGCTCATTTGCTTGATCTCAGATGCTTTAACCTTTATTTGACTGGATTTTGTATTTTCAGAAGCCATCACTCAGTTTGTAGTCTTTTTAAACCTAACACATTTAAGATTTGGTGAGCCGGCGATATTTAGAGGATTTATCAAGTATGTGTTAAATATGTGCACCTCCATCCTTCTTAACCACTCACTACCATTACTGCTACTGCTACTATTGCTACCACATGGTCGAGAATGAAATTCTACCATTTCCATGAGCCAATCCTAATATTACAAACAGCGAATTTAAGATTTCAAAATCCTCTTAAGGCTAATTTTTGGGGGGAAACACTAAATCAACGAATTATTCATAGATTCAAAGTTAAAATGAGCATAAGCTTGAAGAACATAGATAAGGATTCCAGAAATGACCCAAAATGGTAGAGAAAAGCGATGCCAAATATTGAAAGAAGTTTTCGTAAACTAGAAAAGGAAAGGAGGATAAAATGCTTACTTGATTAACTAGAAATGTGGGTTATCGGAGAAAGAAGAAAGTAACTTCAAAAGCTCTAGAAAATAGTCGGAAAATGAAGTCTGAGAAGAAATGTTCACTGAAATGCGAAGTGAGAGAGAGATGAGGTTGACAACACTTTTATAGGTTGAGTTGACGTTTGAAATGGTGATTAGATCTGCACCGTTCAATTTAGTGCTCGTGCCTCCCCGTTAACGGCTTAGATTTCATCCACGAGATAGTTGTAACCAACTTAAGGGAATGTCAAGTGACTTGGGCAAAGCTAAGAACAATCTAAATGACGTGGCTGAAGGTTCAAATTTCAAACGATGCGGTTGAAATCAAAAGAGACCCTAATGCAATGCGGTCATAACTCTCAGAACTTTGACTCACTTTTTTGAATTTTTTAGAAAGTTTTTGTGACGTGGTCACAAAGAAGCACTTATCTATCTGAAGAAAGACCTAGAAGGACTTTCCCATACTTATGGGGGGGTTCTGATGACCCGGTATAGTATAGCTACACGTGTGGTCACCACGAACAACATCACCGCGTGGCTACCCATCCCATCAGTTGGTCATATTAGCGAAGTAAGTCTTCCTCAAGAAATAGATGCCAGGTCATATCTCATAATTATCTAAGAAACTTAAGATTTAGTCTTAGTTGGACTCTACTTCCTCATTCAAGGAACACACTTCAAGTAGGAGTAAACCATTAGTGACATAGATTGACTCCATCACTACTTGGGCTCATCCACCTCCTATATATATATGCAATCTCCATCAAGTTACATAGCTACACTATTCTCACACTCTCAATTATTACTCTTTGCCTCCTCTCTTAATTCCATCGATAACTTAAGCATCGGAGAGGCTACGCCGGTCACACGGCTAGTCCCCCTTAGTCACCCCCTATCTTGCATGTTCTGGCCACCATACAAGGCGTATTACACAAGATCGACGATTCTGAAGATATGCATGTGAGAGACACCTTCTCACTCTAATCTTTCACTAAGTAATTAATTAAGTTACGGCTTAGAGTAGGAAAAGCTAAAATGTACTGAGTAATACATAGTTTAAATGGATATCTACTCAGCTGTGCTAAGTTAGCTTTTTATTAATTAAAAAGCTAAGTCTATGGACACTTAGAGAAATAAATGACATTTATGCTGCTAACATCTTTTGTGAGAAACATAATATAACTTTGATGCGTTTCAGGTTAAAAAGTGCTGAAATTAAAGAAGATATTCTTATGGTCCTCACATTCAAAAGGTGTCTGTATGAAATGTTGGAGATTCCTCACTAAAGTCCAAGACAAAAGGAAACCTCTGCAAACATCAAAAAGTCAACTAATGACAGAATGCCATCTCTATCAGAATAGATTGCTTGAAGATAAACGAGTTTTTGACAATGAAATTTTATTGCACCTCAATGTTCAAAATCTTTATCTCTAAACGTCTTGGAATCTATCTCCAACTGGAAGATTTGAAAAATTTGATGAGAAGAGAAATTGAAGAACTATTAGGACAAGAAGTTTACAATGGCTACTTCGCAAAGCTTCAATTATAAATAGAAGACTGAAGCAGACATTCAAACTAGGTGAATCACCTTGAATTTCTTTAAGAGCTGAGACTTTGTTCAAATACTCCTAGCTTCACGAAATTCTAAATCAAGCAATAAGTAAACACTCACAGTCTTAATCTGTTTGTAATAGAGAGAATATCACTCATATATATTTAACCTTGTAAAGGATTCAACATTTTATAAGCTGAATTCAGTTTGCAATCTTTTCATAAATCTGAGTGTCAGTTTAGGAAGGGTACCTAAACTGAGTATCAGAGGTAGTTAGAAAGAAAGGTACTTTCTGTAATAAAGTCTACCCACTATAAAGGCTGCTCTGCCTAAGTAAGGAATGAACACTAGTGGATTAAAACTTGAAGAATGTATCCAAGGATTGGGTAGGCTAGGGGCCGAACCAGGATAAAATCAAGAGTTGAAGCTCTAACTTAAGCTCTCGCCTTTATCGCATTCATATCTCATTTATAAATCTTTCTGTTCCATCGCTTTTGCTTGAAAAACTAATTAAAGCTGAGTTGAGAACTCAACACGAGATTGAAGATATATTGTGCCAACAAAGCTGAGCAGTTTATACGTTTTAGACCCCGCTCAGCATCGTTTATATCAGCACGCATCTAAAAACTGAACTTGGTTTAAACATTTAAATCAACTTAAAAATTAACCAAGAACTGCATTCACCCCCCTCTGCTATTGTAAAGAAGCTGTTTAAGGTCCAACAAGTGGTATCAGAGTAAGTGCTCAACTTTTAGACTAATCGTCTTTGAGTTAAAGATCCATAAATGGCTTACAAAAGCTCTAATTGCGGCTTGAGACAGACAATGCTCCTTAAGGAGGGAATGTTTGTAACTAGGCCATCGTTGTTCGATGGTAATCATTACACATTTTAGAAAAATCACATGAAGAACTTCATTCAATCTCAAAGCATGCAAGCATGGCTCACTATAGAGCTCGACCCATGAATTCCTACTGTAATGGGGAATGGGTAACATATCCCAGTCAATCTAATGGATTACGACAATGTTCATCTCAGGCTTCTCAAAGAGAATGCCACAGGGATTAATTACTTACATTATGCTCTAGATCTTACTAAATTCAACAGGGTCTTAGGCTACGAGATGACATAGGAAATCTGGAAGAAGCTGAAGATTACCTATGAGGGGACTGACAAGGTCAAGGAGTCAAAGATCAACCTCATGCTATGAGAGTAAAAGATCTTCCAAATGGGCGCCAACAAGGGTATTTAGGCCATGAATACTAGGTTCATTAACATCGTTAATGAATTGAAGTGTCTTGGCAAGGAGTTCACTAAGGAGGAGCTGGTGAAGAAGGTTCTTCGCACTCTTACCTTAGAATGGGATGCCAAGAAGAGCGCGATCGAGGAGGCTCATGATCTTAAAATCTATAACTATGATGAGCTGATAGGCACCTTGCTGTTTCAGGAGATGAGCCTGAGGAAATATACTAATGATTCTAAAAGGAGTAAAGGCAAGGAAAGAGAGGGAAAAGCCATTATCTTGAAAGCTGATTCCTTTGATGAATCCATAAGCTGTGATTCTGATGAGTAAATGGCCCTTCTGATGAGGTATTTCAAATGCTTCATGAAGAAGGATGGGAAGTTCAAAAAGAAGAAGTTTCCCGTTAAAATCAAGTCAACTCAACACCAGCGAGGACCTGAGGAAGGACTCAAGAAGGAACACAACAAAGATATCAAATGCTTTGGCTATGGTGAAAAAGGCCATATCCAGTCGAGCTATCCAAAGATCAAGAAGGGCAAATACAAGAAGAGGTTCGCAAGGAAGAATGAGGCACTTGCTGCCACTTAGAGCGATTTAGAAGAATCTTCATCATCTGATGAAGAATCAACTGATTCTGAAAACCTCTCCTTGATGGCCATTGAGAATGAAAGGGGTGAAGGCTCACCATCTACCTCAGGTAGAGGTCAAACCGCTACTGACTCTAAAGCTAAGCGCAATAAAGGAAAGATTCCTTAAACTGAGGTACATCCTGAAATTCCTTTGTCAATAGAAGAGTTTACCCAGGCACTATTTGATGTCATGAAATTTACTAATAAGTCAATGAAAAAACATCAAAGAGCTAGTGAGGAGAAGTGAAGATCAGGAAGACACTATTGCTTCCTTATCTCTTGATATCCGCTTTCTTCAAGAAAAGCTAAATATTAGGATTTTCATGTCAGTAAGCTCACCAAGAAATTAGATGAGTTGACTACTGAAATCATAGCTTTAAAGAAGGAACGAGTTCTTTCTCTAGTCAACAATGAGACTCTGAATAACCAAACTCGCAATTCTAAGAGGAAGAATTCCTTTAAAATGAAGAAAGAGAGCCAACCCAAAGCAAAAATAGTGTATAGTTTTTATGGAAAAGCTGAACATGTTGCAGTTCTTCATAGACATAAAAATGGTTATTACCACGAGTATGATTGGAATAACCTAAGCACTACTAACAAAGGAGGACCCAGCTCAAAAGCATGTGTACCTAAGAAAACGTAACTATTTTGCAGGTGAGCCTTAGATCCGTTGATGACTCTGGAATGTGGTATGTGGATAGCGGATGCTCAAGGCATATGATGGGAGATGAAAGTCAGTTCATCTCATTGGAGCATAAAAGAAATGGAAGTGTTAGTTTTGGAGATAATAATAAGTCAAGATTGTTGGCTATGGCACTATTGGTGTCTCTCTTCAATCGAAGAGGTTTCTCTAGTCAAAGTACTCAAGTTCAACTTGCTTAGTGTAGCCCAACTTTGTGACAAAGGAAAGAAGGTTACATTAGACTCAACAGGTTACTTAGTTATTAACTGTAAGACTGATTCTGCTATTCTCTTTATTCCTAGAATCAATAACGTCTATATGATTGATTTATCCCCTGACTCCACTAATATGTGTCTTGTATCTAAGGAGGATAATTCATGGTTTTGGCACAGGAGGTTGGGTTATATAAATATGAACATTTTATCCAAACTAGATAAAAAGCAATTAGTTGTGGGTTTACCCAACATCAGCTTTGAGAAGGATAAACTTTGCTCAACTTGCCAAATAGGTAAGCAAGTTAAGAAATCATTTAGGTTAATTAATCGTGTAGTAACTAAGCGACCGTTAAAGCTCCTCCACCTAGATCTTTTCAGCCTAGTTCAGCCTATGAGCATGGGTGGTAAGAGATTCTCATTGGTGGTTATGGGTGACTTCACAAGATTCACCTGGGTAGACTTATTGAGTAGCAAAGATGAAATATATGAATCTTTTGTCAAGCTCAACAATTGGATAATGATCGAAATAGGAGCTAAAATTAGTAAAATCCAAAGTGATTATGGATGTGAATTCGAGAACTTTCATTTTGAAGAATTCTATTCAGCGTATAGCATTGACCACAACTTCTCTTCTTTTTATACCCCTCAACAAAATGGGGTTGTAGAAAGGAAGAATAGAACCATAGTTGAAATGGCTCGATCCATGCTGAGTGATAACAATCTACCAAAGTACTTTTGGGGAGAAGCTGTTAACACAGCTTGTTATATCTTAAATTGGGTTTTAATTTGCCCAATTATGGAGAAAACACCCTATGAGCTTTGGCGAGGGTACACGCCTAAGATTGGTCATCTCAAATCATTTGGTTGTAAGTGCTCTGTTCTTAACACCAAGGAGAAGTTAGGTAAGTTTGATCCTAAGTCTGATGAAGGTATCTTTCGAGGATACTTAACTAATAGTAGGACATATATGATATATGTCAAGTGTACTTTCCTATTAGAGAAGTCTATGCAAGTAGATTTGGATGAAACAAACAATGTAGATAGATGTTCATCTGATGAAGAGGAAGAAGTAACCTAGGAAGTAAATCAACTCAGTTTGCCACTCTCTATACTGCCTAATCCATCACAAGAACCTGAAGCTGAGAAGTCAAAGATGATGATGATATCTCTATCAACTTCAACAATGGTGAAGATTAACCTCAACCTCAACAACTCATTGTAGATCCTCCAACTGCTGATCCGAGTCTACCAAGGGAAATTAGAATGCATCACAACCATCCGCTAGACAACATTGTTGATGATATTCATAATCCAATGATTTGCGAGGATAGTTTAGTAAGATAATGAGTCATCCAACTTTCATCTCATTGACTGAACCCAAGAAGTTTGAGGATGCAAAAGGAGATGATTATTGGATGATCGCAATGCAAGAGGAGCTGGATCAGTTCAAGCGCAATGATTTTTAGTTCCTAATCCTAAAGGGAAATCAATTATCGAAACCAAATGGGTTTTCAAAAAACAAGCTTAATGAAGATGGCTCTGTTGTCAGGAACAAAGCTAGACTTGTCGTGCAAGGCTATAATCAGCAAGAAGGCATCGATTTTGATGAGACTTATGTTCCTATAGCCAGGCTTGAAGCTATTCTAATCTTGTGTACCTTCGCATCTCATATGAATTTCAAATTCTTTCAAATGGATTATAAAAGAACATTTTTATATGGATTCATTCAAGAAGAAGTTTATTTTCACCAGCCTTCTGGCTTTGAAGATCCGAAGAATCCTAAGCATGTCTTCAAATTGAATAAAGCTCTTTATGGATTGAAGCAAGCTCCTAGAGCTTGGTATGAAAGGCTGACTAATTTCTTAATCACAAAGGCTATGAAAAGAAGGAAAGAAGATGTGAGCACTGGATTTTGTACCAGCACGCGCGTTCGATGATGACAACTTTTCGTGATTTTATCCTTGAATCAGACAAGTTTCAACTATCCAAATGATCTTCAAATGGGAGCTCTCCTCGTAAAAAAATAAATATTTCGGACCCTAAATAAATATTTAGGACCTTAAAAAAATATTTAAAAGCCTTAAGTGGAAACTTAAAGGTTTAAAATATTTTAAAGGACCTAAATAAATTTTTAAGAGTTCGGAATAATTTAATTAATTATATATATATATATTAAATAAAAAGAAAAAGAATAAAAGAAATAAATAGGTAATAAAAAATTGTACTTGAATAGTAACAATATGGTCTAAATGCATAATGGTACTCGAATAGTACCACAATATGGTCCAAATGCATAATGGTATATGAATAGTACCATAATATGATCCAAATGTATAATTGAAGGGGTGAATTTCCCCTATAAATAGGGGGAAACTTCAATCAAAGAGGGGAGAAAAATTTAACGAAAAAAATTCATTTCTTGGCGAAACGACCCGGAAAATTTTACAATTTATTTTCTTTTCTCGTGAAAGAGGGATGATTTTTTACTAAAAAATTTTTCATGACAAAATAATTCTTATTTCTTTCATCTTTCTTTCGAGAAATCCTTTGATTATATTTGGATCCAAAACAAGTTTAGATTCTGAATCTAATTATTTTTAAACCAATTTGCATTCATCTTTTTTCTCAAAAATCCTCATATATTCTCGGACCTAAAACAAATTTAGAGTCCGAGTCTGAATATTTTTAGGATTAAAATAACATATTTTCACAACAATCAAACCAAAAAGAACGATGAGCACTCCTGAAAATCAAGCGAATTTGTTGACATGGATTCACAACGAAAGGGTAAGCCGCTGAGTTCCTAGAGCTGCATTTAACCTGTGTATTATATTATGATATTTGTTTTCTCCTAAATTCTGAGATAAATTTGATTTTCGTCACTGACCTAGAATTTATTTTATTCCTTTTACTCTTTAAATTTTATTTTATTAATTCTTTTTATTTATTTATTTAATTTTTATTTTATTATGTAAGATTCTTTTATGTTTTACCTATTCTTTTAATTTATTTAATTGCAGGATTTTTGTAATTAAATACATGTTAGAATACCCCCACGAAGGGAATTAAAACTATTCCTGGATAATAGAACTCACATTTGCCATGCGATCATTTTCATTAATAAAATAGAGAAACATATATGTAAATAAAATGAATTGTTTTCTTCCAAAATAAGAATTTCAACTTCCTATATTTTAATTAGGCCACATGGGTCTTGTCAAAATTAAATCGAGCATACATGTAAATATTCATGTTGTATTAATATACCATGTGCTAACCGTTGTGGATGCAGTTTAGATGTATGCCTAGGTTTTATATTTCTTCGGGTACCGCAATTTCAATTATTTTTTGGGAATTGTAATTAATAGACTAGGCGGCGGTTGCATCCCCCGAGGTTATGTAATTTTAATCCTTACTTTCTTGCATTTATTTATCGCTTTATGTATGGTTTTACTACTTTCCGCATGCGCGTTAAATCATTCATTATAACTCGAAAATGACATAAGTGCGAATATGCACAATTCAGAAATACGATTTTCTATAGATGTAATATAATGCGATCCAATAAGAAATAAGCAACTTATCCCAAACTCGAATCTCTATGTCTTAGTGGGCCACCCCTCTGATGTTAGGCCTCACAAGACTTTAAATCCTGGAAGAGCTAATCTAGGTGGCGACTCTACACTAAGAGATGGCGGATTCGGGTTTGACCAATCTAAAATGTTTCCCGCTTTCTCAATCAAACTTTCCGGGTCCACAACCCTGTACTTTTTAAACTCCTCGGTGGACCACCTCTCATTCCACGTGCTCTCAACCCATCGCTCTGTGTCGTCCGCTCACAGTGGTGACTCTACTGGGGATTTTTTAAAAACTCTTTTAAAAAAAGGTTTTAGATTTTTGGATAAGTGCCAAAAATTGTTGATCACTTTATTCCATATTTTCTTAATTATGACATATTCATAATTTCACATTGCAATAGAGGGGATTAGCCCGTAAGTCTAAGGTACCCTATTATCGGAAAGCTTTCTCTTGTACTAATCTGCCTCCTTGAGAAAAGATAGTACTTGAGCGGGTGGAGCACTTGTTGCCATATCGGATGTACCTCCCCTGAACCCATTTGGGGAGAGGCTTGGAGTGTATTTCCCAACATCAGGTGATATCCCAGTTGATTTCCTAACCTAAGCCCACACGGGGGTGAAATTATTTCAAAAACCTTACCTTACCAAATCTTCAAGGGTAAATGCTTGATACTCGAACCATCCGCTAATACAGGGTAATGATTCATGCATCACCACATACCCTCAAATAACGATGACCACATGGGCATCCGAAACTCCACCCTAATTGGCCAAAATAACCAAATCACTCATTCAATAGCTTTATACGGTAGTTATTTCCATCTTATATTCATTTTCATCAAGGTATGTTGCACTACTTACTCGAAATCAATTTTACCTTTTCCTTTTATGAGATCTAGTCATAGTGCAAAATCTCAAAATATTGACCTATTACCATACGGGTAGCTTGGTCACCTCACTTACACTACTCATATTACGATACCACACAGATATCATACAAATCTCAAATCCAACCCCAGATGTTGAAGTTTTATTTTCACCTATTTTCATTTCTGCCTGATGGCTAACTTATTTGTTTCAAATGGATTGACAAATGTATCTCACATCATAGCATGTTAACCCTTTGTGAATGCAGCCATAACATTAACATCTCATGTATTTTTCACATCACAAATCATGCCATGAATCTCAATGCATGATCTGATCTTCTAGTTGTGCATCTTAGCTTGGAAAAGGCCTACTCACCGCTTGGTCCACATCTCTCTGATCATGGCTAATCTGGAGGGGGTTCCATACACTGACTTAAGTGAAGATTCGGGTTAAGATTCTGATTGGTTCAACGAGCGACGTTGAATCTTGATAGCATGGTCGATCCACAAGATGGAGTTGTGAAGGAGGATCACCCCTCCCTCATAAGATAGGACTCTCAATAGACACATCAATCATCGGTGATCGTCGAGATTGCAGCTGCCTTGGATGCCTTTGCAAACAGTGAACAGCTAGCATCACTTATTCGCCAGCATGCCAGGAGGTCCAACCCGGGGACTACCCTTAATAAGGATGGTCCTACCAATCAGCTTAGAATAGGGGGACCTTCCACCTCTCATACGGTGCACCTAGCTCTTATCGCCTTTTACCAGTTCGGGGGAGGACAAAGTCACTCAAACAGAACCAACCCTAAATTGGTCCATTCGGATTTAACTTCGCCAATCCTTTCCAGCAGCAATCTGAGAACCAATTCTTCCCGGGGTAGCTTGGCCAGCCAGCGTTTTCACCAAGGCCTTTTTATCATGGAATGATCCAACAACCTATTTCTAGTTGGAGTATGTCAATGACTCACAGTTCTAAGCACCTCAACTGCCCAATTTTGTTACATTTCCCCAGGGGCAATATAGCTCTTATCCAATCACAGGGAACACCATCCTCCAACAACCAGGAATGGCGAAATTATGGCAGCAATTCTTAGCCACTCACGATGACCATCTCATGAATGCATACTCTGCGCAACCGATAATCGAGGATGAAGATAACTTACCACCAAACTTTGCAATGCCGCAGTTTGAAAAGTATGTGGGAATTGGAGACCTACGCACTCATTTAATGCATTATAAGACATTGATGAGGGCATTAAGGGTCAGCGAATAGATGATGGCTAAGCTCTTTATCGTCACCTTGGGCCACCCAATCAATGAATGGTACAGCCACCTTTCGCCAGACATAGCCACTGATTGGAATAACCTTGCTCAGGTTATGATGGGGCATTATGGTTTTAACTCTCAAATAGAAACCACAATGCAACATCTCACGGCTATGAAGGTAATAATAGGGTGAGAGCTTTAAATCTTACTATGCACGTTGGATTGCCACACAAGTAAGGCTTTGGGCTCGCTTAACCCTACCAGAGATGATAACCAAGCTTCTGGATGGTGCACTACCATCATACAGGAACAAGTTTGGTTCAGACATCTTCTCGACCTATCAAGAAGAGTTTGAGAAGGCGGATAGGATGGAGCACTTTCAATCTATGGACACATTTAGGGGGCACTAGTACCGACAGATAACAAATGGATGATGACGTAATAAATTAGCTTTTAGCTACTTTGCCCACATGAATTTTGAATTTTTGAATAAATTGAACTTTGTTTACTTGCTTGATATTCTATTGATGACATCACGCATTCTCATAAACATATACATAATGTTTTTAGCACTGTGACACATCATGTCATGAAGTTAATTTGGGTATAAATGGATTCCCCAAAGTTACAATAAGTTCAAATGATTTGACTCTTGAGAGAAAGTGAGAGACAAACACAAGTACTTACACAACGTGTGATAGCATTTGCCTCACCTTATGAAGGTGTAAGATCGACAGAAAGATCTCCAAGTACGGAACATCCATTGACTACTAAGTTAATTGATAAGTGTATAATTATACTTATTATAATGACATATTCAATCATAAAATGATATGGTTTTGTTTCATTTTATACTTCATATAAAAGATTTCACATGGTATGTAGTTGTTTTTTATGTAAATGAAGAAACTAGGTGAATCTTGGGAGTAAAATGATCAAAAGTGGAATTCTATGGAGTGAAAAAGGTGCAAACAGATGCATGGAAAATAAGGATTT
The DNA here is from genome assembly GCA_949673415.1 of Euphorbia schlechtendalii. Lineage (NCBI taxonomy): Eukaryota > Viridiplantae > Streptophyta > Magnoliopsida > Malpighiales > Euphorbiaceae > Euphorbia > Euphorbia schlechtendalii. Next base: position 2,706 of record CATIWQ010889225.1, on the reverse strand, counting down.
GGCTTAGGATCAAAGCTGTCAAAGATTGGCAAAGTTGCGAAGAAGAAACATGAGGTAAAAGACATGTCACGATCGTGACACCCATTCATGGTCGCGACTTGTTACACTTCATAAGCAGAAAGTTACAAATCATTATTCACGATCGCGACTTGTGACGGTTATTGGTTATCTCTTTTCCACTACCAACCGCTAGATAACAACGATCAACCACCATCAACTACCAACCGAAAAAACACCTTTTGGAAGTTAACCAATCACAAAAAGGTGCCTTTCCATTGTGGATGAGGATGAATCTTTGCATCCAATCATAATGAAGTGATGCAACCCTTCGCCAATGGACACGACTCTTTGTTTGGATAGATGCAACCCTTCACACTCTATAAATAGGGTTTAAGACCACTCAATTTCGTGTGGTGGTGCATGGTATTATGTTTGCCATTGAATGATAGTATGCGTGTATAGATAGAGAGTGAAAATATCTAGATTTCGCTACTTTCAAAGTCTTAGCGAGAAAAATGTATAAGTGATTCGATTCCTATTTCGATCACTATATTTCTACACAAATTCGAGCTTTTGTTGTATGAGTGTAATTGCAAAGCACTTATCAATAAAAGTTTTTGTTCTTCAACATTCTTTTATTCGAAATTCACAAAGAATAGCATCTTACCGGAGGTTCTGTACGAGTCAAGACCGAATTCAAAGTAGATGCAAGAATTGTGGGAATTGACGACTCCCATTAAAGAGTGGATATGGTTTGATCAACTTTAGCTTTCACTTGCATACCTTACAACTTTACTTTGTTTTTTTCTTATACTTTCTATTTCAAAATTTATGACATGTTTATGTGTCATAACGAGTATTTCATCTTGCGTCATTTATATTAATCAAGTTATATGCTTTCGAGTTAACTTTAAGAGTGATTTCAGGGTTAATAAGATTGTGTATAGTCACTGAATTTGTGATTATAACACTATTTAGTGAGCCAACATTTTTAGAATGGCAACTTGCTAAATATGGCTATGTGAGAGCGACCCGTACTAAGCATAGTATTATAGTTATCTAGGTTCTTATAAGTGTCATAATTCTTTTACCCAAGATTTAGAAAAGTCATCTCATGTGTTGTTCTGTGGTGAATTATTGAATATTAGGGTGTCTAGAATGTATTTGTTGAAGTTATTTAGCGTACGAAATATTCTTGATGATTTTGCATGTTTTTCTCTACTAAACTTATTCTTAGGAAATATTTATATATTTTACATTTTCTCTAGTTTATTTATAAATCTATCTATTCATCTATCTATCATCCAAACCCTCCAATACAAATTATCTTATTTCATTTGTTCCGTAACTCTAGTTGGTCTTTAGAACCGATCCCTTCCCTGTGGGATCGATATCTTTTAAAACTACATCGAAACTGTATACTTGCGGTGGTCAGCATTTTTCTATTTTGATAAGCGGTATTGACAACACCTGTTGATATTTTGAACTTTTATCTTATTTTAGAGAAGTGAAGAACAAGGTTTTTGGCACTGTTACCGAATTTAAGCCTATCAAAACGAGTAGAGTCAAAATCTTACGATCAAGTTTTTAGCATCATTGCCAGGGAAGGCAAGTGCGTTCTAGAGATCAAATTACTGGAGAACGGGCAATTATATTTAGTTGTCAATATATTTATTTATTTTTTATTTTTATTTTTGGTTTTTAAGTATTTATATTTTGTTATTAACATATATTTCTTGCTTATTCATTGAGTTTTCTTTCTAGCATGTGCATGCCAAATACGAGTAGTTTGGGAGAAAGTTTAGCATCTTTCGAATCAAATAAAACAATTTGGTAGGACAAGAAAAAGGAGAAATAAGAGACAAAGAAGAAGGATAGCTGAAGAAGAGCAACCACAAAATGATCAACCTCAAACAAGGCTCATGGATTTTGTCATTCCAACCATCAATGATAACAAGCAGGGAATTACTAGACCAACCATTAATGCATATCAAAATGAACAATGTTCCTGATGAAGCATTTTGAAATCAAACCAGCATTGCTTCAAATGATCAGCAATAATGTGCAATACTATGGTCTGCCCAATGAAAATCTGAATGCTCACATTGCAAACTTTCTAGAAGTTTGTGATACTTTCAAAATGAACAATGTTCCTGATGAAGCAGTTAAACTTCGCTTATTTCCTTTTACGCTCAATGATAAAGTGAAAGTTTGGTTGAATTCATTCCCCCAAATTCAATCACCACTTAGAATCAATTAGCCCAAGCCTTTCTAACTAAATATTTCCCTTTAGCCAAAACCGCAAGACTCATTAAAGAAATCACTTCCTTTACTCAGAAGGATGGTGAATCCTTATACGAAGCTTGGGAACGTTATAAGGAACTTCAGCTAGTTTTCCCTAATCATGGTTTACCCCAGAATGTGATTCTACAAACTTTCTACAATGGAATAAATCATGCAACAAGAGGAGCAATTGATGCTATGGCTGGTGGATCTCTTATGAAGAAAACTAGTCAAGAAGCCTTTGATATTTTGGAAGATATGGCAAATAACAATAGTATGTGGCTGATAAGTGTATAATTACACTTATTATCATATAAATTTTATATAATAAACACTATAGTTTTAGTCATTTTTATACTTCATATAAAAGATTTCACGTGGTATGTAGTTGTTTTTTATGCAAATGCAGATACTAGGTAAATC
>CATIWQ010889169.1:0-22683 GCA_949673415.1 Euphorbia schlechtendalii | reverse complement strand
ATAAAACATATAAAATATAAACCAATGGAAATTTTAATGAAATCATTATTACTAATAACTTGTATTTTAAATTATAATTAGTTTTAATTGAAATCTAAGGTGGTTTTTAGCATCATATTTTCAAATCATATACATGAAATTTCATACAAATGAAACGATTTAAATACAAAGATCCCAAATTTGTATTTTTATTTTTTTAAAAATGCCTTTCTTTTTTACATAACGGAATGATATACGAAGAAGAATATATATTTTTGACACAAAATACTAAAATTATTCTGTTATATTTTTTCCATTTCATAAACTAAAAGATACATTAATGTTAACTCACAAATCTCAATCCATCACATTATTTTATCATAAATTAAATATTTATTTTACATTTTCTAAAGGGGTATTTGCACACATCAACTAGATAATGACATTTTAGTTGCAGCTATTAAATAAATCAACTAGGCGGTTTATAAAAATAAATTAAATACTAATTTTTTTAATGAAATTATAAATGTTTATAAAACAATTAAATAAATGTTACTCTCTCCGGTTTCTAATATTTATCATTTTAGACTTTGGACTTTGGTTCCTAATATTTGTTATTCAATGCACTTTTTAACAAGATTTTCATAATTCACCCTTGCATTAATTAGAAAAAATATTAAGTGTAGATTAATTTATAAGTTGCTAATTAAGAAGAGAGAGAATTTTATTATAAAGTAAAAGGGTTAAAATATTATGCTTGTGTCCGTTAAAGAGAACTTATTGGAGACAAAGTTTTCATTTCCATACCTTCATTAAATAATTTATCTGGCAGTGTAAAATTGCTTTGGCGCTAGTTGTTTATGATAAAAGTTTTCTTTGAACTGAAACTACCAAATACTCGAAAGAGTAAAAATAAATTTTTGAAAAGTTCACAAATACCCGCTAATATCACTAACATTTTTTTTAACAATATTTGGCATTTTCAACCCCATAGTGCCGAAGTTTAGGATGGCAATTAAAGGAATAAAAATCCGGTGTTCCCAATATTAACATCTCATTCCATGTCTCTTTTTCATCGTTTAACATGTATCTCATTTTCATGAAAGAGGAAATAAAAAGTATGAAAGAGAAATTGAAAAAAAGTAAAATGAATGGGGAACACGGAAGGGAACACATATCTACTAACAACATAATTTTCCCGTATTTTAATCCATCATATTGGATTCTTAAAAAGCATGACATTAAAGTCATATATAATAGCTAACTGGACCAATAAAACTGGATACCTACACTAGACCAATTACAATATTGATCAGGATTGATTTAAACCGTGTTGTAAGACCTGATCAGTCGGACCGGGAAACCCCCAACTCTGTGACATGAACGGGTCGGATGACATTGAAAACCCACATCATACTTGACCCGTTAACATATTAATGTTAATACGCTCCCTCTAGTCAATTGATGAAGCAAACCATGTATTAATAGTTCTAGTTATTTGAATACAATGAAGATCAAATGCTAAAAACGTATAACAAATCTACACTGAGCACATAAAGCTATTTTTAGTTTACATAAACACACCAAGTAATCAAAATTTAAAACATCATCAACAGCAACAATAAATGAACAGAAAAGACATTGTTAAAGGATAGCACTATGAAATAACTTTCACTTTTAAATTAAAAAATATGGATGGGTGGCTTTTATTTATGTATATCATCCCCCTATCTATGAGGCTATGCTTCAAATTGCTTTCAACTAAAATCACCATCGCTATTATAATTGTTGGGAGATTTTTTAATACCATTCGATGAGCAGTTTAAAATTTAATTTGATGATAAATTTGTAACAAATAACAAGATAATACACAAAAAGGGCCCAGTAAGCCCAAAGGAGACACAAGCTCGCCAAACCAGGCATGAAAACTGAAGAAGGCTTGTGCCTCTTTTGGGACCTTTTCATGGGTTATGAGTCTTATGATTACGGTATTCTATAAAATAGGGAAAAAAAAATGAAAAGATATTAAATATTATAAATCTCATAAAAATAGGTATTCCTTATTGAAATGAATGTATAATTATTATATGAGATGTTTAATAATTATAAGTGGTTATTTCGGTTCACGAAGATTCTAGATAAATTATACTCCCTCCGTCTACTAATTATTATCGTTTTAACTAATTCACACTTTTTATGATAACAATAAACTGAATAAGGTGATTTACTAACTTACCCTTTCATAAATGTCTTACTCTATTTTCAAGATTTCATTAATATGTTTAAATATTGATTACTAAAGTCTTCTCATCTTGTTATTGGAGATTAAAATATGGTTATCCTGAAAGTTGAACAAATTAATAGGGGTACAAATAGAAGCTTAGAGAAAAAACACATTGGAAATACAAAATGACAATAAAAAAACGACATCAAAATCGCTCTAAAATGATAATATTCAGTAGACGGAGGGAGTATTTCATATTTGACATATTTTCATTTGTTTGTCTTTTATTCAGTGGATTAAACACCACTAATAAATATATTTTACTTTACTGAATTACCATGTGTGAAACCCATGTCTACCAAAAATTTAAGGAACCAAATATCCATGAACAATTATTAGGATGCGAATTACTTTATCTCATTGAATTACTTATCTGCTTCAAGTATACTTACAAAGTAACTTAATTCTGTAATTTGAAATAAACATATGATCCAAGCTCCAAACATAACCTCGATAAATATTACTTCTCAGATTCACCATTTTTCTTGGCTTTTTATTATAATGGTTAAATGAAATGGGTTGGTTACTTTATCTGTACTTATTTTTTTGTCAAGTCACAGAGAGAGTTATTGCAACTTCATTTCATGGTCAATTGGAAACAACCTCTTTATTATTACAGGGTAAGGTTGCGATACACGACCTCCTTTACTCTGCTTGTGCGGGAGCCTTGGTAGGCAAGTGGATTAATGTTGTTGTTGTTAATTTGATTATATTGGCCGCTTAAATATCTTTTGGCATGTTTTTATAACTCAAATGTCTTTTTGGTGCCCATAATATTATATATGCATATTTGGTATCTCGTGTATTCAACTTTCACTTATTTGGTATCTAATATATATCCAGTTTTAGTACGATAACTTATGGTTACGTCGATGGTCGGCAATTCTATGCATGGTTAATGAAACATACTTATTTTCCATTTGACTATACAATTACTTCACGTTTTTTGTGTTGTTAGATGAACGTTTTATGTAATAAAATCTAATTGATCAAGCACCAAATAGATATGAAGTGAATATATTAAGTGCATAGTAAGTAAATAGAAAATATATTACGCACGAAATATGCAATTTCAATATGTTTGAATTATAGAACAAACCTAAAAAAGTATTTAAAGCCTTCAAGGATTTAGAATGCAGTTTAAAGTGAAATTAAGAGAATTCATTTGCTCGGATTAAATTGAATAAAAATTAGGAATTGAATTAAATTTCACTTGTTATATTCTTTCAAAATATGGATTTGCAAGTTCCACAACTTTTGATGAGAATTGCTCCATGCATGAAACTTGAAATCCAATTTTTTATTATTCTCATCACAAAAAAAATTGAATCTCAAGATAAAATTCACGAAATTCTGTGAAATCATTTAATACAAGCAAAACAAGGTTCTTTTGACCAATCGTTTTCTTAATAATTGGCTAAAATTGATATTTAATAACGAAAAAACAAAAACGTTGTTACGTAACCCCCAATATCTAATCAATTTGACTTTAGACACAATTTCAAGTGGCTGTCGTAATTTAAATTTATCAACGATGTTTCATTTTCTATTTGTTAATTTCTTTATTGGTTTCCACATACATCTTCTACCATTGCTTTAATGCACCCCTTATTAAATTCGACGGGTATACAAAATTTGACAATAATGTTGGATTGGAAATGGACAACTAATAATTGTTAATATACAAGTCTATCTCTTTATAATCTAATTCCATTATTAATTTGCTTATATCATTTTTTTATATATTTTTCCATCACTTGTAGCAAACACAATCTCATTTTTCATTTTTAAATTGGTAGATAATTTTATATGAAAAACAGATGGATGCATGTGAACAATTCCCTTCCAAGAAAGAAAAGAGCAAAAAGGATTAACATTCTATACTTTTACTATTAGTCTATTAACATTAAAGATATTTTGGTTTTATGAAATGTAACCGACATGAATTTTAATGTTTAACATACTGGAATTAACTATTTGATGTTTAAATTATCAAATATTAATATATATATATATATATATATATATATATATATATATATATATATATATATATATATATATATTAAGAAATAATATAAACTAATAGCAGACATTGCATGTTTCATTTTTTCGATCCATACAAAAATGTACTAAAAACTAGTAAAAAGTGCATGCATGTAATATAAACATGTTGAGTTACCGTTTACTTTCAGTTTATAATAATCCCTTAACACATCATAATAGCGCATAATAGTCATGGGTTAAATAGTTTCAATATGTCAAACGTTAAAAAACAATTGAGTCATGTCACATATGTTGGGGATCGTTGAAAATAACTTAGATAATATCTGAAGTTGTGATAACACTTTAAGATTGAAACTAATTTGGTGGTTCTCCCAAATTTTTCAATCGGATAAAATCAGAGTAAAATTTAAGAACTTAGAATGAATTATTGTTGTGAAATAGAATGAACTAGATTTCAGAAAACGTAATCAAAAAACAACTTTTGAAATCGCTGACAATGTTAGGTATTTATAAGTATGAAACGAGCAGTCGCAACCGTTTAAAGAAAAGCATTGCGAAAAGTCATGTCCATATTCGAGCAGTCGCAACGGTTCTAAACGGAAGCGTCGTAAAAAGTCATTCCCGGACCCTCGTAAGCTTGGTATCGTAATAGAACTTGAACAAGCTTGCACTCTGCACTCTCCTGACTTGTTCGATGAAATATTATGATCGCATTGGTCAACTAGTTGATCCAATTACACTAAAATACCAACAATCCTCTCCCATTTCAGTGTAATCCATGATTAACTAAACTAAATCACAACAAATAACAAACTTATGCATAAATGAAATATCTTGACCATTGAATTTCATCTTAATATATTACACATTCCAAATATTTGAATAACTAAAGGTATCACTATGATTGAAACTTTGTTATACATCTTGAATACATGAAGATATTATACACATAAGTCAACATTCCAACATGTTCTTACTTGATACTATCTTTTACTAGCCTTGTATCCTTATCCTTCATAAGCATATCACAACCAAGTCCAAACTTCTTGAAGCGGCTAAACTTCATGCTCATATAGGTAGTCTTTTTATTCTTGCACTTGCATATATATGCAATTTTTCAAAAAGGCTATTAAGAAGTTCAACTTCAATCTCCTTTACTTGTAGGTCTGAACACACACCTTGGGATGTTTTAATCAGTGTGTTCCAATATCTAGATATTAAGTTTTCCTCATTGAATTCAGCACCTAACATCATATTAGGTGGGAATTGGGTATCTCAACATGAGAGATTTTCGAAGGACTTTAACCACATCCTGAAAGCCAACTTGTGCACAAGATCTCTTCTTAACCCTTGGGGTTAAATGATCAATTAAATTACACTCAGTTTTTACGAATTTAGATTCCATTGTCGAATCACTCATACAAATTTGTTTCTTAAACACTTAAGATATAACACCTCCCCCAAGAAGAAATACTCATTCACTTATGGAAGAACTATCATCTTCATAAGAAACATAATTTGTGTCAAAATAACCTTAAAAAAATTGAAGGAATTCATTGGAGTGCTAACTTGAGAACAATCTTTGAAGTTAACATTATTCAAAATCTTCTCAATATAATGAGATTGAGAAATTGAAATAATATTGTTCTTCTGCTTACTTCTTATACCAAGAATCACTTTAGCCTCCCCAAATCCTTTATCTCAAAACTAGACTGCAAACCAAAAACTTTCTTTGTTTTATCAGCCTGACTTTGGTTAGTTAAAAAATCAACATGTCATCCACACATAAGTAACTAATAACTCCTCCACCAGAAGTATCAAATTTGCTATCTACCATTTGTCCGCTTGGTTGATAACAAAACCACTAGACAAAATCACATCATCAAACTTTTGATATCAAGCTTTGGTGTTTTAGTCCATATAGCAAATTTCTTAGTTTGCATACCTTATTTTCACATTTTGACATAACAAACCATTCCAGTTGTTACATATAAATCTCCTCATTCAATTCACCATTCAGAATTGCAGAGTTTACATTCATTTGTTTAGGTATGTCAAATTCATCCACAAATGAAAAATTTTGTAATAATGATTACCAGCATATATAACACATATAACAATTAAGATAATCATCATATAAATAATTAAAAGACCTCAATATATTATTAAAATATAGGCTTAATGCATCGACACCCCCCTGAACTTGTTCAAAAAGGGTTGTTGCCCCCCCTGAACTTTCAAATGTGACAAATAGCCTCCTGTACTTGTCTAAAACGTGTCACTTTACCCCCTCTTAATAATATCGGCTTCAAGAACAAGAAGATGAACACGACGGTTCAAGAATCGATACAATATTATGATTAATTAGAGAAAAATTTAGAATAGAGATGAAGTTTTGAAGAAGATGAAGAACATATATTAAGGATTTTGAATTGTAAGAATACGAATATTATGGATTTTTTGTATTCGTTTTCTATTCCACCAATATACTTTACGCGCATGTATTTTGATGGTCATTTATGTAGTAAGCCAAGTCAGCAAAAGGAGGTAAAGTGACGCGTTTTAGACAAGTACAAGGGGCTATCTGTCACATTTCAAAGTTCAGGATGGTAACAGCCCTTTTTTGACAAGTTCAGGGGGGTGTAGATGCATTAAGCTTAAAATATATTCAAAGATATCATACCTCACATGTATAATAAAATTCATCCATCATATAAAAGATAATTTGGATATTAAAAATATATTTTCATTTAATATATTTATGTAATTAATACAAATATATAAAGAACATAATTATCAAAATTAATCAACAAATGTAAATTTTTTAATTATTTTCCAGTAGGTTCAAAATTATTCTCTAACCAATAAAAAATATTTTAAAAATTCGGAAACAAATTTTCCATAATTTTTAAGAATTTATTAACATAATATAAATGAAAACCAATATTTTTTTAATCTCAAAAAATTCTGAAAAAATCACCATTAAATTCGAAAAATATGACAATGGAGGGTAGAAAAATTTTCAAAGCAAAATGACATCTTTTAAAAGGTGAAATCACGAAAATAAATTTTGGCCGTTAAATGAGTACCACGTGGCACATCCAGAGAAGCCCCACAAACACGCTCAGGTAGAACGCGTCACACAAGAACATGCCTTTGACCAACCACATAACGCCACGTGTCATCCAGCGAAGCAACAGTCACCGACACATGTATTACACATGCCGGCAGTAACCGCCACATCCCAGCGCATGTATTTCACGCGCCCATACCAACTGTCCAACCCGGTGAGTGTGCTACACGCGCTGGCGTGTCACAACCGCCAGTTGGCGCGTGGGGGCCATGTGTCGCCTTGTCAGCCGTTTTCGGCGACCGGACTTTAGCGATTTTACTCGCTTCGTCGATTCGAGTTCGTTGGCGTGGTCCGTTTTACGAAAAAATGAATGAATATTTTACATTTACACGTGAAAATCGAAAAAATTTTCTGACGAAAACACGTAAAAACAGGCCAAAAACGAACTCAGTCACAAATTAATGCCATATGAACACTGGAACAACATATTTTCCAAAAAATATGCCCAAATACGTATATATGGTTAAAACGCTCCAAAAACATGATTTTTCTCCATTTTTCACACTTTATTCGTGTAATTTCCAAAAAACACGAAATCGAATTCTTTTTGGTGTCCAAGATCGAAAGTATTTCGAATATCAATTGATTTCCACGACTTCTTCAATAGATTTTCCGATCGTCATCATTATCAAAAATTAGTTTCAATCTTAGTTGGGGATCGTTAAAAATAACTTGGATAATCTCTGAAGTCGTGATAACACTTTCAGATTGAAACTAATTTGGTGGTTCTCTCAAATTTTTCAATCGGATAAAATCAGAGTAAAATTCAAGAACTTAGAATGAATTATTATTGCGAAATAGAATGAACTAGATTTCAGAAAACGTAATAAAAAAATAACTTTTGAAATCTTTGCCAATGTTAGGTATTTATAAGCATGAAACGAGCAGTCGCAACCGTTTAAAGAAAAGCTTTGCGAAAAGTCGTGTCTATTCGAGCAGTCGCAACAGTTTTAAAAAGAAGAGTTGCAAAAAGTCGTTCCCAGACTCTTATAAGCTTAGCATCGTAATAGAACTCGAACAAGAGTGCACTCCGCACTCACCTGACTTGTTCGATGAAATATTATGATCGCATTGATCACCTAATTGATCCAATTACACTAAAATAACAACAATATACCAGAAAATATTGACATGTAATTAGACAATATTTTCCAATATTTGAAAAATCTGTCTTCAATTTTTTTTTTGAAAAATCTGCCTTAAATTAATCTTATTTTGTTTAAAAAAATGTTTTATTGAATACCTCGATTGACATACGAGTATTTTATAATAAGATAGGAATTGAATAAGATAACTTAGTTTTTTAAAATATAATTATATATCATTTTCTTTTGGATGTATTATTAAAATAATGGATTTAATTATTATTTTTCTCTTGCTCGTTTGAAAATAGATGCGGATGAATGAAAAAATTGTTATGCTGAAAATGATTGGATCTGAAAATAGAGGACAAAAGATAAAGTGCCAAATTATGGTTGGTTAAATTCAAATATCCCCGAATCAACACCATGACGTGGAAATTACGGATATTTCATTATCGGAATTATGAGATCTTTTTGCTATTTAGTTTTTTTTTTTTGGTTATTTGTCCTCAGATTTTTAATTTGAAGCATTAAACCGCTATTTAGCACGATCAATCGGTTTCAATTGTTACGGATTTTAAAAGAAAGTGAAAGGTTAGGAATTCGATAATTGATCTTTTTAAAATTCATATTTATCATAAAACAAGATTGTAGTTCACTTTAAAACTTAAAAATCAACAATTCATATAAATGTTAATCTCATATATGCATACTACATTTATTTTACTTTTAATTTCAGAGATATCTTTACATAAAGAGACATCAAACCTCCGAAATTTCATCTTAAATCGCAAAAGTAAAGTTTACAGCATACATGCAGAGAGTAATGTTTTCTATCGATAAGAGCATAATGTATTTGTTATACCGGGTCCTGATACATGAAGAGTTAAATAATAGCAATAATGAGTTTTGAGTTCTCGTTAGGATTTTTAGATTTCATTGTTACATAAATAATCAGTTTTATTATTAGTTTCTTAATATGTAATCTTTTAGGATGCATTCATGGTAGGGATGTCAATGGGTCGGGTTCGGTGCGGGTAGTACAACCCCCATTCCGCACCCAATGCTTTTCGGGTGCATGTTCGGGAATTCTCCATTTAATGTTTTGGGAATTTTTCCACACCCATTTCGCACCCGCTTGGGTATCTGCGAGTATCGGGTAATCCCCGCCCAACAATAAAATTTCAAGTAATGAAGTTTAATAAACATAAACATCGTTCATTTTCATATTAAAATGATAAACCGTAACAAGCGAAAATGATATCCTTTAAAATAATATTTCAAGGACAATGGTTGTTAATTTGGTGGCTACATCTTTCTTTCAATGTGCAATAAGAAGGTGAAAGTTCAGTTTGTTCAGATCTAGATTTCATAAACACAAAATGTCATATTTAATAAAAAAAACAATCATTAATAAACAAAAATTGGAGAATACCGTCAATATCTTTAACTAATCTATGAGTCATATCCCTAAATAAAAATTAAAAAGTATTGATAATATCTATGTCGAAGAATCATCTCTAACTGATCGGTGAATTATATACATAATCCTCATTATTTAAATTAGCTTAATATTTCTATGTAACTTAAAACTTATTCAAGTTCGGTGTATCCTTGGATTGGTAAAAGCAAGTTGAGAGTTGCGCTAATTTCACTTGTCAAATCCCACAAAATAATTGACCGACCCCCCTTGCAAACACGCTCGCATCTACATTGCATTTATACCAACGAAAGTTGGAGCTGCTGCAAAGCTATATTTATTCACATGTCTAATTGTCAAACATAAGCAAAGTTCACAAAGCTCCAAAAATGCACTTAGAATTTTTAAAAAAAAACTTGAATACGATGCGGGAGAGCAGCCGCCAATACATACTTTAGGTTTGACCTTTCAACGGCTGACTCAGCAGATAAAATAAAAACAAAAACAGAAAAGTGGGTCCTTTTCAGTTGGCATTGAATTTGTTGTTCAGTAATGGAGGAGGTTTCCTTCATTGACCACATAACCTCGCCTCTCTTCCCTCTTCTTCTTCCTCTTCTCTCTCTTTTCTCCATCTTTGCTGTTCCCATCTTATATCAAATGGACTCTTTTACCCATTCCTCTACTCCGAATTATTTTTTTGTCTCTTGTCTTTCAGTTTTTTCGAATTTCATTTATACTTCTCATCTCAACGTCCCCTCCCCTTCAATTCTTCTTCCTTTACTCGTGGGATTTTTTTCTTTGTTTTAATTTTAATAGACTATCCAATTAATGGGTAATTGCTGTAACAAACCTGCCAGTGCCAAGTGCGCCCATGCCTCTTCCACTAGTTTTTCTTCTGGTTAGTTCTTGTTTTTCTTTCTGTTTCGGATCGATACTCTTATAAATATTGAATCTGTCGGCTATAGATTCAACCCTAATTAGTTAAAAGATGAAAGCCCCTTCCTTTTTCCCCAGTATGAAATTCTTCAGAAGAGGTAGCTTTCATTTGCTTTTGAGTTGTGATCATTCTTGCTCTCTTTTACGGGCCAATGGAGATAGAAAGAAGACAGTACAGGTTCATTGATTTGAATTCCCTTTGTTTATTGCTTTTTTCAGGTAGCAAAAAGCCTCACAAATATGAAGTGGATCAGAATGCTACCTCTTCTACTCGTCCACCAAGCTTGAACAAGTCTTTGATAGATTGTCCACTTGATACATCTGCTTCTAGTAATCTAAAGTCCTTTACCTTCAACGAACTAAAGAACGCTACCAGAAATTTCCGGTCCGAAACTATGCTGGGTGAAGGAGGATTTGGGTGTGTTTTCAAAGGATGGCTTGATGGAGTTACTCTATCTCCTACTAAACCAGGGAGTGGGATCGTTGTGGCTGTTAAAAGCCTTAAGACAGAGAGTTTCCAGGGGCATAAGGAGTGGCTTGTATGTTCATTCAACACTGTAGCCATTTATGTTACCTTAGCATCCCCAATTTTAAGTCATTTTTGTTCTGATCTTTTTCATTTTGCAGGCTGAAGTGAATTACTTAGGTATGCTTCGTCACGAAAATCTAGTGAAGCTGATTGGTTATTGTGCTGAGTCTGAGAATAGACTTCTGGTATATGAATATATGCCAAAGGGGAGTTTGGAGAATCATTTATTTCGAAGTAAGTTAGTTTCGGTTTTCTGAGATTTCTAGTTTCTTTTACTTTTACAGTTTGATTTCGGCATTGATGGCTAGTTTTGTTTGCAAATTGCTACTAAGTACACGTTTGTGTTTATGCTTCTGTGATTGTCAACAAGATGCAAAATAGAGCATTAGCGATAATTCAGGATCTTACTAAGGCCTAGTTAGAACATTTGTCGCTTAAATGATAACAAAACTCGATAATTTTAGATTATAATTGATGCATTATCATCTTAGTTGCAATTTCTTACATGTATAGTATGCTTTTTTACCGAGATGATTTTCTAAATAAACAATTTTGTGTAAAAATGTAGAGGGGGATCAACCTATTTCCTGGAGTATGCGAATGCGCATTGCTCTTGACGTTGCAAGGGGCTTGTCTTTTTTACATGGTTTAAATGCCAATGTAATCTATCGAGATTTAAAAGCATCAAACATTCTACTTGAATCGGTATGTGCAAACCTTCCATTTTCACTACATAACGTCGAAAATGGCTAGTAACGATGCTGATGCTGCTATGAAACTGTTTCCAGGATTTCAGTGCAAAGCTTTCCGATTTCGGCCTCGCTAGGGACGGTCCCACTGGTGACAACACTCATGTTTCAACACGAGTTGTCGGAACTCGAGGCTACGCTGCTCCTGAATATATAGCTACGGGTTAGTGAACTTCCAGTGCCGGTCCTGAAATTTCGGGGACCCTAGGAGAAATAAGAAACAAAGACCTATCTGATTGAAAAAATTGAAAGTAGATCTTAAATCTTTTATTTCAAGTTATAAAATTAACTTATTTATGCATATACACAAAATAAAAAATTTGGACCCTTTTTTATCATGAGCCCTAGGCCGTTGAACCCTGATCATGCCTAGAACCGGCCTTGCTTCCTATTATGTATTAATATTTCTCGCAGTCATAACAACTTACATGCTTTATCTTGGTTGAAATGGAACAGGACACTTGACTCCTAAGAGCGACGTGTATAGCTTTGGAGTTGTGTTGCTAGAGTTATTGTCGGGAAGAAGAGCGATGGATGATGAGAGGGCTAATTTCATTGAAGAAACCCTGGTAGATTGGGCAAAGCCGTTCCTGAGTGATCCAAGACGAGTATTGCGAATCATGGACACCAGACTAGGCGGGCAGTACTCCAAGAAAGGTGCTCAAGCTGCCGCTGCACTTGCATTGCAATGTCTTCACACCGATCCCAAAAACCGGCCACAAATGATCGAGGTCTTGACTGCTTTGGAAAATCTTAACATGTCGAATGATTCGCCAAGAACACCGCCCGGCCCTGTGGGTAGTAGGCTAAATCAACACAAGCACATGAACAGTCATTTGAGGAAAAATAGAGCATCTATCGTTTAGTACCGTCAAGAGTGGGTCCGATTTTGACATTTGGCAGTGATGGCACGGTTCGATTCTACAGCAAGTGTTTAACACTCGCCATTGGATCGGACAGTGCAATTACTGCCAAATGTCCAAATCTGACCTGCTGTTGGAATGAACGATGTCTTTTCTTTGGACGCTGATGCATCAATCATGTAGCATGGACCTGAAATACTTTAATGGTACTCAAGTGCGGTTGAGCTAGATCGTGCAGAATATGAAAAGAAGAACGAATATTGTATAGTCCTTAGGTTTTTGTTTTAGCTTGAAGGAAAAGGCTTGGGGTCTAGCCCAGATTCATACATAGTGTATTCAGCAAATTTTGAGTGTTTTACTGATGTTTCTCATTTTTTCTCTCTTTTTCTTTGTAATACTAGAAAATTTAGCCCAAGGATGATTACATTATTGCAATCCTTCACTTATGATGCAATTTAATAATATTTAGGATATTTTTTTCTTACAAAATATTTCCAACATTGTTGAACTTTTATCATTTGCTTTTAGATATTTCGGAGAAAAGGATTCATCGCCAATACAAATTGCTATCATCAACGAAGTTAAAAACGATTAAAGCCACTGGTGCACAAATGATCCCTAAATTTAATATAATATTGTATATTTAAAAAATTAATATAAATTCTAGATTAATTGTAAATAAATATTTATATTGGTGTTTTGTACACTTATGTTATTCAACTTCTTCTGTAGAATAATTAAAGAATTTAAGAAACTGACTAAATTAACTTTTTATACCTTATCAACAATTCATTTCTTTTTTCATAAGACATAAATTTGCAGTTTAGTCGTTTTATGTTTCCTATAGTTAAGAAAATTAGTCAATTATAGCTCTGAAATTGATGTTTTATTTTGTGTCCTCCTATTAGTTTAGATTTAGAAAGAGTAAATAAAAAATAAAATATCTTGTAAAAAATTGAGTGTGGGTACACATAAAATGCCACAACAGATATTAATCTCTGATAAGGAATACAATTTATTTAATAGCAAATTTTTTTATTTGGTAATTTTGTTCGGAATTTAACAATAAGCAGGTTTTTACTTCTTAGTCTCGGTGAATTTTAATCTTTAATGGTATTTGATAATATAAAAAGGAATACATTAAAATCTTGATAAAGCAATATTTGATAAAATAATATTTTCTTCAATCCCGATTTGGGTTAGTTATGTTAAATAATATACTCGTTAATTAAAATCAAGTATAAAAGATCCGTAAAAATGTAAAATATTAATTGCTAGAATAAATTAAGAATTTATATATAATTTTAGATTAAATACAAGTAATTAAATTTCTTTTTAAAATATGAATCTACAATCGATTGTTTTTTCTTTCCACAAAAATCAAAGATAATCTCATCTTAGACTTTTTGAAAAGAGAACACAATTTCCGAAAATGTTTTTTTCATGTTATACCTAATAGTTTGGCATATAGAATATGAATACATTTTATGTTATTTATAAAACAAAAATGCTAGATGTTTAAAAATTATAATCCAAGATAATGTTTTCTCATTATTTAAAAAGCATACCACATATTTTCAAAATATTTGAAAATAACATTCATAATCTAAGATACTTTTTCCTTTAACACATATTATAAAATAACTTCTAAAATAATAAATATTTATCTATCAATAAATGAATATCTTCTATATTTATGGAAAAATGAATAATTTTTTTCCGGTCTAAAGCTGACGCATGTATGTTTTACTCGGTGAGACTGAAACCGTGAAAAGCCGCTAGTTGTCTAGCCCGAATGCGCTAATAAACAATCAGCCGGGCATGTTCAATCAGATTTTGTACAAGTATCGGCCTTTCTTTCCCGAAGTATCAGTAATTTCAGTCATCCTCGTTTTGGCGATTTCTGCTTCAAATCATGGGTTCAGGTGCTGCGCCCTTGTTCTTTTCTTTTCCTTATTCAACAGTAACCAGTGACTATCTAGGGCTTTCGAATAATTACTGATTAAAATCAATAACTAGTTGAATAATGAGAATTTGCAGATGCGGATATGGAGGATTATGGATTTGAGTATTCGGACGAGGAGCCTGAGGAACAAGATGTTGATATTGAGAATCAGTATTACAACTCTAAAGGTTTCTCTTCTTCTCCTTTTCTTACTTTGAATCATATGCCGAATCTTTTAAACTGTGTTTTCTTTATGATGCTCACAGTCAACTGTCATGTTAATCGTTAAATTGAGAGATAACCATGTTTACTTTTCTTTCTTTCACATAAATTCGCAAGGGCTATTAGTTTCGACGATCGAGCAAAGTTCTATGTGAAATATTCGAAGTTGAGTTTATGACAAACTTTTAAAAAATAGAATTATATATTGTGGTGTCTGTGCAATGATCAATATCACCCTGAGCCTAGGCATTTCTCTGTGTCTTGTGTTTCATTTTTCATCTTATTGCCTTTATTCATATTTTTACTATTACTATTAATTGTTTGGCCAGTTTCGCCAAGTGACTTCCTCACTAGACTTCTACTCTTCTATTGGTTCATACATGTTATCTCATTTGCTTCTTATGAACAGCAGTTTTTAGTTGACGAGAAAATAATATAATTAAACTCTTTTTGTGGACTGAAATACTCATTTTTGTTAATGAAGGAATTAATGGAGTTGGGAGAGTCAGTAGAAACTATAAGTATCCAATAAATCAAATTGAACACCACAGTAGAATCTTTTTTTGTCTACTTGTAAAATTTTTTTATGCAAAAATTGATGGATGATATAAGTGATGAAATATAATTCGTATGTTCTCTACTTTGAACACTCCTAAGATATAGTAATCTACAATTTTTTCCAATTACATACATTTGAATTTAATTATCTGTATATTTGACATGCTTTTACCATTTATTTTCTGAAATTTTGTTCCATAAGGTAATCTTTATTCTTGACGTGTGTCATGAAAATAGCTTACCGTGATTCCATCTACACAGTGTTGTTAGGCATGCCTAACATAGTGTGCAGGGTCCTGCCCCTTGCCATACCTCTGGCGAAGTAGCTTACCTCAGGTGTGCGCCTCAGGGACACTTGCCTTCAGGCGCACCTGGCCCTTTTGCGCCTCAGTGTGCCACGCGCCTCTAACAACTATGCATCTACACCATACTTTAACAACATTATGCTTGTCTTCTCTCTTTTCTCTGTCCGTTTATTCTCTTAAATGATAGAAGTCCCTTTTTTCGTACACTCGAGCTTTGAAGCATCAATAGATGGGTCCAATTGATTTAAGAGATATACATGATAAAAAGTAGAATTGGTTGCCTTTATGAATATGATGAAGATGCTGAATTGGTGTTTAAGGTGACTGGACTACTTGGCATGAAATATGGCCGCTAGAACTATTGAAACTGAAGAGGGTCCCTGATACTATATTAATTGAAGTTAAAGATGTTGTGATCACATCCACTTCAAGTGCTAGGTCAAAGCCAATGGATAAGAAAAGAAATTTGGATTTCATTTGTGGGCCAATGCTCCCTTAGCTAGATATTGTTTTCAAGAAAAGTACATAAAATAAAGATGGATAAAAAAAATCAGATGTGATCGGTTTATAATATGATGATAGTGATGGGGATTATGAGCGCATGTTATTATTGATGATAAGAAATCTTATAGTTACTTTGCTATAAAGTACATTGAAGATCATCATCTCAAACTTATATTATTTGGATTCAGTCCATTAGAAATAACTTTTTAAAATTTATTCTATTTTGTGAATATTGTTTGATTGATTACACAACTATCAGTTGCAGTATACTATAAATTGGAGCATGCTCTTACTTCTATTATTTTCTTTCTCTTATATTCGTGTTGCCTCTGTCGGTTCAACACCTTTTGCTTAGGCCCTGTGATCATTGTCAATTGGTGCACCTTTTCTTAATGATTAGTTAAGTTGATACAACATATAGATACATTGTTAATTGGTAAATAAATGATCTTGATTTTGTGTAATGCTCTTTCTATGCAGTAGCTTTTTAGTAATACTTTTTGGTTGTATAATACTGTCTTTTTATATTTACTAATTTTTCACATTTTCTTTTACCTTTTTATTATGAAAAGGTTTGGTCGAAACAGACCCAGAAGGTGCACTTGCAGGATTTGCTGAAGTCGTTAGCATGGAACCAGAGAAGGCAGAGTGGTAAGTTGCTAGAATTGAGTTTTTTTGGCATCATTCTACCATGGTCAGAGTAACGGATCTAGTAGTGTTTGTAGTGGAAAATGTGTTGGGTTTTTTGATAATTTTTTATGCTTTTTCCTCAAGACCGTATACCTTTATTGAAGTGTTCTTTTACCTGACTGAATCAGTGACTCTGACTACTCGGTTGTAAATATTATGTTGATTTAAGTCACTTTTTTCATGTATAGGCAATATCTAGAATTTATTGTTAAAATTTTTTTTCCAATACAATCTCTATACATTTTATAGAGGCATCTGATGAAGATGAATCTTTCTGATATTTATCTCTTTTCTTACCCCAACCCCTCTGAATCCAATATCTTCTGTTTCTGTAAACTATGCAACTGGAGATTTCACTACTTTTATTGCTTTTTTCTTATGTAATATCTTATTTGATTTCTATGTGGAGCCTTGCCCTATCTGCTCCTCTAACTTCTGTTGAAGGTTAGTTAATAGTTATTTTTTGTTCTATGATATTGATCGCTGCTAAACTGTCATATTTTTTAGTAATTGTTGCATCGGTTTATTTTATTCTTTTGATAATCTTCCTTCTGTAATCACAAGAGTCTTAAAGAAACATTTCCAGTTAACAATGCCTTTCAGTTACATGGTTATGTACTAATTTATCATTTGGTTTCTTCTTCAACAAATCGTTTAACTCAAATTAGATGATTTGTCTAACTTTTGTGTTCTTACTTTGTAGTTGTTAAATCCTCTGATTATCAAAGTCATGCATGATGTACCCCATGATCTTTATATATAAGATAGTGTGACTGGCAACTACTAACAGGACCATTAATAATCTGGTAAATGTTCTTCTAACCAGGGGATTCAAAGCACTGAAACAAACTGTAAAACTTTATTATCGTTTGGGCAAGTACAAGGAAATGATGGATGCTTATAGGGAGATGCTTACATACATTAAATCTGCAGTGACTCGTAACTACAGTGAGAAATGTATAAACAACATCATGGACTTTGTTTCTGGATCCGCTAGTCAGAATTTTGGTCTCCTACAAGAATTTTACCAAACCACCTTAAAGGCCCTGGAAGAGGCAAAGAATGAGGTAAGATTTTCTGTTAACATTTTTGGATACCCTCGTGTCAGGATGCTTATGCCGTTTTATCTTTGGCAGAGACTGTGGTTCAAGACAAATCTTAAGTTGTGCAAGATATGGTTTGATATGGGTGAATATGGGCGCATGAATAAGGTACATCTGATAATTATTCGAGTTTGGCGGCTTTTTTTCTATATGACATCAATTATTAAATAGATTAATCTGTTCTACAAAATTAGATTCTGAAAGAACTCCATAAATCTTGTCAACGAGAAGATGGTACAGATGACCAGAAGAAAGGCAGTCAACTTCTGGAGGTATATGCAATTGAGATTCAAATGTACACCGAGACCAAGAACAACAAAAAGCTGAAGGTAAAGATTTTTTAGTTATGTTATGTTCTGTTCCACTTGTGTATACAGATGGTATGAGATTAGTATACACTGATTTGTCTGTTTGAGTTGTGTTAAAGAGGTTGGTGTTTTATCTCTAGTAAGAAACCATGAAAAAACACTTAGTTGCACTGTACCGTGTTTCTATGCTTTAAAGTGATTGATGATATGCTTCAGTTTAAAAAATGTATCTCGTTCAAGTTTGTAAGAATTAATTTGAGCATATAGGTAGTGCCTTATTGTGTTGTGTTTTTTAATAAGTTAAACTAACATGTAGTTTCTTCATTGATGTGGGATCACACAGTTTTGGCTCTTGATGTGTTTCATTTTGGAAGTTGCAGATAAATTGGTGCTTACATAACTAATTCATACTGGTGGAGAAGCTGTTAGACCCAGTGTTCTATGAGATCAATTTGTTTTAATAAATGTTAATCTTAATTAGACTGATATAAAAGTCGTCTTAGTGTTTAAAAGTTTATTTATATTGCTACTATCAATCTCCTGTAATTAGCGTGTCAAATAATCCTGTTTATTTTGAATGCTTTTAATAATAAATTTGGCGTTAGACATCGATTATGCTTTAAATTTGAATTTGTTTGTGAAAGTTCAGTTTTTGAGTGTTGAATTATGATTTGTTTTGAGATTTAAAATTTTTTTTTTCTTTTCATGCTTCAAGTATATTATATATTTTTTTTCTTTTTTTCACTTACCAGCAATTATACCAAAAAGCCCTTGCAATCAAATCAGCAATTCCACATCCAAGGATAATGGGAATAATTCGAGAATGTGGTGGAAAAATGCACATGGCTGAGCGTCAATGGCCCGATGCAGCTACAGATTTCTTTGAAGCTTTTAAGAATTATGATGAAGCCGGGAACCAAAGACGCATACAATGTCTGAAGTTAGTTCTTCGTTATATTTTTTCTTTATATATTCTTTCCTTTTATTTACACATATGCGTATCGGTGATGTCTATAATTAGTTTATCTATCATAGGAAATGTTGGAAAGAGTAAGAGCCTGATTTTGTAGAAACTGTAGTTTGAAAGTAAATTATTGCGGGTCTTGATCCCAGGATGAAATAATAAAGAACTACAAAGCAAGTTTTATCTCTCCTTTTCACACATAATAATTAGTATATAGTCACGATTTCATGCGCTTGGAGTGTATTCATGTTTTGATTAGGATTGGACAAAATCTTGACTACCATTCTCAATGTATCTTGTCTGAGGGATGGCTAAAAATTTCTTTTTGTAAATGCAAGCCCAAATGGTATAGCACCGCTCTGTAGAGTGCTTTTCTAATGTTAACAATTTTTTCTGGGGATGGTATGTTAATTCTGTGTTAGTTGCTTAAGTTTAAGTTGTCGACTTCATATTATATTATAGAAGGTAACTGGATTTGGATCGAGAGATATAATAATTTAATGCCAGATTTAAAGATATGTGATCATTTACACATTATTGCCATTGAAGGTGGTCTATCTTGCTTTTCTATTGTTTCCATAATGCAATGCCAATAATATGGCTTCTCTATGCATAAGATCTGTCGAGTTTTTATAACCTTGTTAATTGTCATGGTTGATAGGTACCTTGTTCTTGCCAATATGCTAATGGAATCAGAAGTGAATCCGTTTGATGGTCAAGAAGCAAAGCCGTGAGTATTTGCATTCATTGTTATGATCTGTACTTAGCCTCTTTCTCATCTCCCATTTGATGCTTACTATGTAGATACAAGAATGATCCTGAGATTTTGGCAATGACCAATCTAATAGCTGCCTATCAACGAAATGAAATACTAGAGTTTGAGAAAATTCTCAAGGTATGGTTTTGTGCGTTTTGGTGAAATATTTTCATGACTCGATTGATGTTCCCCTGCCTGTGTTTTAAACTGCTGCATGGACTTTTCTCAGAGCAACAGAAGGACAATAATGGATGATCCATTTATACGAAATTACATCGAGGATTTACTAAAGAATGTCAGAACTCAAGTGTTGCTTAAACTTATTAAACCTTATACAAGAATCCGGATTCCCTTTATATCAAAGGTGAAGAATACTGCCAGCTTACTATTTGACTTGTTCCTTATTATATATTACAAGTATCTCGTAACTGGATTAAACCTTGTTATGCTGATTAATTTGCAGGAGCTTAATGTGCCAGAAAAAGAAGTAGAACAGCTGTTGGTTTCATTGATATTGGATAATCGTATAGATGGACATATTGATCAAGTGAACCGGCTACTGGAGCGTGGCGACAGGTATTTTCTTGTTAATTCTTTAGCTACTTCTTGGAAGCTGATATTTATGATATTGAATTATGGTACAGGTCAAAAGGAATGAAAAAGTATACAGCTATTGAGAAGTGGAACACACAGCTTAGATCTCTATATCAAGCTGTCAGCAACCGTGTGTACTAAGGTTATTGCGGCAGTTATCAAGGGAAGGTACTTTTTGGTTTCTATCGCTAAAAGAACCTTTTTCTGTGCGAGACTGCAACTTCATAAGTCAAAGTAATCATGTGGTTTGAGAGTTTATGCGCTTTATAGCATATGCATTATATTGAAGCAAATGAGGGTAGATGATGTTTTGTTTTATCTTATTATTGATTCGATCCTGAGGAAATTGCATTCTCAATGGAGCTCATTTTACTGTGTTGTGGTATTAGTCATTGACATGTGCAATTTAGAAGTTCAAATATCCTTCACTTGTGGTTTCCTTTCAAAAAAAAATGATGACATTTTGGCAAACAACTAAAACAAGGGAAAACTTGTGTACATAACTTCCATGAGGTATCAATTTTAAATATTTAACCTTGTGTATATAATTTTTTTTGGTAAACAATTATTACATTTCTTATGATGCTCAATATATTACCACCTCCTTGATTTTTATTATGTGAGTGATGCTGTCTTTTTTATTCTAATGATTTTCACTTGGAGGGAGCTCATGTTGGAACCCTCGTCATCTAAGAACTTTTATTAAGCTCCCCTTTATTATATGGTTACACTTATCTATTTTTATCATATTTTTTTCTATCAATACTCAACATCATATGCATTACATCCCTGCTGGGCTGGGCTGGGCTTTTTACTTAAAATATTAACCCAAACCCGGTTCAAGTCCATACTTTAAAATTCGGGCTTAGGCAAGACCTAGGTCATATTTACAAGATCATTTCCATGTCCCATTTAAATCCATGAATATTTTTTGTTGTAAATCATGCTATTAAACTAAATAGAAAATAATAAAATAAGCAAAAAAAAAAGATTTTATATATAATTGCATTATTTACTTATAATCTTTACTATATAGTAACATTTATTGTCGCCAAGCATACAAATTATGTTAAACAAAAAATAAAAATTCAAAATAATTGTGAATTTAATATATAAACACAAAAAATTATTTTTCGGGCCGGGCTAAGGTTTTTATATAAAAGAAAGACCGGCTCATAAAATTTCGGGATTTGACAGGGTCGGATCGGGCATGATGGGTAGCTTAGTCCGCGAACATGTCTAATTACGTCTCACCCCTTTACATTCATTTTCATCTTAGTTAGATCCCTTATATAGTTTTTCAACTGAATGAATCTGAAAATTGTCTTGTTATAGCTATTTAAGAAAAAATTGTTATGGATTACTTATAAAATCAATAGTTGTGATGGGAGGCAAGGCTAGTTTTTGTTTAAGAAATTTAAGCAAAATCAATCATTTTTTAAAAAGTAACTTAATAATTTATATAGAGAGAAATAATAGTGTGAAATATGCGAAGTACAGATAAGTAGACCTGTTCATCGGGTGGGCCGGGCCGGGTTCGGGCCGGGCTTGGCAGGTTTTTTACAAAAAACATTAACCCAAGCCCGGCCCAAGCCCGTACTTTAGAACTTCGGGCTCGGGCCGGGCTAACAAGGTAATTCCCAAGCCCGGCCCAAGCCCATGAATATTTTATTTGTTATTAATTTTTTTATTAAATTAATAGAAAAAATATAAAAAAAGTTAAAATATGTTTAAATTTTAAATATAATTGC
>CATIWQ010889039.1:0-11449 GCA_949673415.1 Euphorbia schlechtendalii | reverse complement strand
GAATATATGGCGATGGTTGAAGCTATCAAAGAAGCTATTTGGTTACGAGGTTTGGTTGGTGAACTCATCTCAAATTTGCAGTGGATTATTGTTCGTTGTGATAGTCAAAGTGCGATTTGTCTGACGAAAGATCAAATGTTTCACGAAAGAACAAAGCACATAGACATCAAGTATCATTTTATCAGAGATATTATTTCCTAAGGAATTATAAGAGTTACTACGGTAGACAATCCAGCTGACATGATGACAAAACCTCTTCTTACTAGTAAGTTTAAGCATTGTTTGAACTTGATTGGTGTTTATGAAAATTGAGTTTGCCCGCAATTCGCCAATTTGAAATCAAGGTGGAGATTTGTTAACATTATGATTTCAAGTTGTTGGCAAAATATGAAAATGGTTTTGATTTCATATTGTAGCCATTTTTTTCAACCTACATGTTGGCAATAATTCATCACTTGTAGCCATTTTAATTTGATTTTTCATCCATTTCATACAAGGAAATTGAATCTTATTGTTCCTATAAATACCCATGCATTAGCATGGTTTTGAATCATCAAATAATTAGAAAAATTGTGTTGAGAGAGATATATTCTTTATAGAATATTTGTATGAGTTTGGGTGGATTTGGGTTAAGAGTTTGAGTGTTTTTTCTCTATTTCTTTTGTATTGTTATCTCTCGATTATTTAGTGATTATTTGTTGTCGTTATATTCTTCCAAATAAATATTTGGTTCCACTATCGGGATTATTTCCCTAACACTTATGTTTCTCATCACCAAAAAAATAACTCTTACAATTTACAACCTTGTATATAGTACCGCATTTTCATTACAAGGCTTTTCATCAAACAGCTGGTGAGCAACTCTTTTAGCCTTAACATCATCTCCATTGAAATATGATAGTTCAATCCTATGTAAAAGCTTGTTGAAATATGGTTGAATGATTTGATGTGTTTCCTCTATATTGTGGTTAGCTGAATGGCAGCCTATAATTCCGTAAGATTGAGTATTTGTACCATCAAGGGACTTATAGGCGAAATTGAGGCATTTTTCGAAGCACTGCCACTTGAATCTGAGCTTTGATTGAGATTTTTATTCATGCTCCTCAGTTCACGAGCGATGAGAGTGATGGATTCTTTGAGTTCTTGAGTCACATCCACATGGCTTTTCTTTAGCTCAAACAGCTCTAATCGAACTCCATCTAGCTTGTTTTCTTGGTTTTTCATCCTAGCTTCCCAACTTTCGAATCTTTCAACGCCTCTTGCATTTCTTTTGTTCATTCCTGCTATTAGGGCTTCGATTCAACTTTCCAGCATTTCCATCTTTTGATTGTTGGTAGGATGACGAGCCATTCACTGTGGTTCGAGGAAAGGCAACTCTAATATTGAATGTCAAGCTATGGTCTGAACTTGTGTTTTAATAAAGATTAGATTAGAGAAGAAGAGAATTAGTTGAGAAAGAGAGAGAATAAGAAGAAGAAGAACAAAGAATAGATCGAGAAAGGTAGAGAAAGTAAGAGTAAGTGAGAAATTTAATTTTGATAGTATTCATTGACTATTATTCAATAGTATTTATACTAAAATGTCTATACAACCTGCCATATAAGGCTTTCAATCTCAATACATGACATCTTCCTACTCTAAAGTTATCGTCTCTCACTAACAACTTGAAAATGAACATACTTTTTGGCGTAGTCAAGGCTATGAATGTCAAACAAGCTAGGGAATTATGCAATATATGAAGTATGTTTATATTTATAGATAAATTACAAGCAAATGAAACGATACAAGTTATATAATAAAGAGCTTAAGTTATAGACATCAATATAATTAACTACAAGTAACATCTTTAAAATAATAATTACATATTATTTCAACAATTTTAATCCTTGTTCTTATTTGAAATCTTACATTCAATTTTCTAGCAACCTCTTTTGCCTTCATTACCATATCGAAACCTTTTCTTTTCTTCCATAAAAAAACCTCTACTTTTTTTCCAAATCTGATTTTTAAAGGTAAATGATATCGGTTTCAAAGGTAAGTGTCCGAGAAGTGACCGAGGAATAAAATCCTACGTGGCGTGTCCCTTCCGAAATTGAAGTATCGGACACGTGTTCGAGTCCTGTCTGAGGTGGTGTCCATGTATTATAGGTTTTACTTTTGTTATGAATTGCATATTGTATCGTTCTATTTACGTGTGTAAACATCTTATTTATGAAAAAACAAAATGCTTTTAGTGTATTCTGACTTACGCTTGATCAGCTTTAGCTTTTGCTTTATTTGATGGAAATTCAAGGGGTGTCGATTAGAGACATGTGAAAAAGTTAGCTGGTTCTAATTGAAAAATATTTTGAATGACATTTTCAGAAGTTAAGTCTATAACAGTATAATGCAGACTGGTTCCAAGGAGATGCATTTGGATATGGTTGAGATAACGTCAATATGCTGATAGGTTTTAAATGCCATAAGTGTACCACTACAATGTGCACATTTGCATCGTTGTTTGAAAATCCAAGATGGAAATTGAGTTTTTGAATGAAACATACCAATGACTTCCCACATCTAAATCAGAGAACATTACTACCAAAATCATATATATTTATGAATAAGAGAAAATTATTGCAAGACTCATGTGAATATACAGGTGTAAGTGGAGAACATACATGCATTTGATAATGAGATGGAAACTATAAATATAATTGAACAAGTAGAAGATTCATTCATATGTCAAATTAGGATAAAAAGTTCAAAAATAGCATAGTCAACAATAGTGCATGCTTAATTTATTTGAACTCAATAGTTTTTCAAAGTCAATAATAACACTTAACGTAAACATAAGTCCGACCTAAATTGATTTATCCGTTTCTCGATGATATTGGGTGAAATCAGAGTCTCAACGAACAAGGTTACCTGATAAATCAAACTTCCTTCATTACATATACGGAATCTTTCGAACCACTCCTCTTTTGAGACCTAATAAAGCAATTCTCGTGCTCCAACATCATTAGAATACTACTCCTAGATATAAATTTTGGTATGTTATAGCACCCACGCAAACTGGACTTACAAATTAAACTAGTACATGGAATACCAAGCAAAGGAATTCAGGCCTAATCCTTAAACATCCATATCTCTGTACACTTTTCTGATTGAAATAGTTAAAAAAAATACAAAGACATCCTTTGTGTTCTAATAGGCGATCATATAGGTGTATTAAGGGGAAATATAAGAGAAGTAGATAAACCAGAGTCAACAAAAAATGAACATTGAGAATCTACCAGTTAAAACCGTGAAAAACTTGTGAGACAAAGGAATTTAGGATTATGAGATAATCGAAAAGAGTGGATATTGATGAAATCTTGAGAAGAGATTAAGAAATACCATGATGTGCAGACAGTTTTAGAGAGTTTAAAGGAAGACTTGAAAGTATATCTTCGATTATATGGTTGAAGATGTAATCGGAATTTGGCATATTGTAGCAACTGCCGTTCTTCGGCAGTAATTCAACGAGTTGTTGGATGTGTGTATATATACATATACTTATTTTCCTAAACTAAAACTAATTAGGTGTATTGGCATCAATTCTAATGAAGCAAGGAATACTTACAGAACAAGAAAAAAACATATTCGTGATTTTAATAAATATGGTAATAATTGGAGAGATGGACATAAAACCAATCGTTTTGTTACTGGGTTTTTAGCTAAGGCAAATTACCAAAATAGCCCTTTGAGGAAGCCTAAACCATCCTACTTATCAGGAATTCCTATTGAAACCCTTTGTAAAGTCAGTTGAGACTTAATGGGATTAGCTTGGCGGCCACAATTTGGTTCCTTTTAACTTTAGATTTTTCTTGCAGCCTTCTTATTAGTTGTATTAGGAAAATTGTGCATCTAATATTGTTCTTTATTCTGGTATTTGATTTGTGTTCATAACTACATGCTGTTTTACAAACTTGCATTATCTCGCTTATTTTGATGTTGCACATCTTTCACCTATTTGTAAACGTTTTTTTAAATAGGTTTCATTAAGAACACTTCTTGTTAGGATTTTTTGGTAAAAAATATTCATCGGGCTTTTTATTATAAAAGCAATCCAAGTCCGACTCAATCTATTCTTAAAACTTGTACCAGGGTAGGGTTTAAGGCCTAGTTCAGATATTATTGATCAGATATTTAAGAAAGAATTGAAGGGAAATATGTTCATATTGACTTATATTTAGATTTTTCAGTTAGAAGCTTACTTTATTTGTTTGATTATGATATGTCATTTGTGTTTTTTTCTAAACATCACGGATGTGCTTGAAATGGTTATTTATGATGAAATTTATTTGAATTAAAAAAATGGTAAACTATATCATTTTGATTTTCTTTATTGTTAGTTAATAATTCAAAGAAATTTGTCTCTAATAAGTTTTGATTGATTTTTACGAAACTTGTCAACATAATTTTTGAACAAATTTCAACAAAAGCTTATATATATTTTTATATCATAAAAATATTTGAACCTCTGTTAGTGGGCAAAACTTTTAATGAGCCGCGAAGCCGGGCTGGAGAGCAAAAAATTTGTCTTTGTGATTACACAATTGACTGCTAATGAATTAAGATTGAATACTTGAAAAAAATTACATGATTTTCTTCTTATTTCTGAAAAATATCTTTGAGGCGTGTATAACTAAAAATATGGTTTGTCAATAGAAAAAAGATAAATTAACTAAAATAAAAAATGTACATATATATTTTTAACTAAAAATAAATAATAGTTTTAATCAATTATATACTTATTATATTTGAGTTAAAAAATAAATAACGATAGATTTAATTTGTTAAATTACTTCTAATTGATGCTCTATTTCTACCAATTTTAAATGAAATTGAATCTGTTTATTCTACCAATAATATATCAACAATCAACAATCTTTTTTTCATAATAATTAACTTTTATTCCTTCCATTCCACTTTCTTATCATTTTAGAGTTTTGATAAAGAATTAAAATTTATTAGTTAAAAATTAAAAATACTGAATTAACTTTCTGTATTTATCCTAAACATTAATTCATTAGTAGTAGTTTCCCTTACCTTATACATAGTAAAAAAATCGATTGTTAATAATCCGAGTAGAAATGAAAGAAAAATGAAAAAAATACCTTAAACATAGCAAATGACTATTAAAATAGGAAAAAAAATTTATCATTTAAAATGACTAATAAATTGAAATGGGATCATAACATACAAGATTTTCCCCTTCATAAATATATTATGTTATATGGAACTAAATGCAATAGACATCTACTTTCTTCCTTAATATTTGTGAATTCATTCAAGTTTTACACAAGTAAATGTTATCATAATTCCTTCACTGATTTGTTATTTATTAAAAAAATATGTTTACATTTTGACAAATAAAATTTATAGAACCCCTATATAAGCGGTATATGCATATTTCTCCTTATTAAACTCAATTTAATTTTATTAATCTTTTTGTAGCTTTGTGTTTTCGGGGTTTTTTTTTTACTTTTTATTGTTTGTATATATCTAACGTTATCAAGGAAAAGTTAATTCTATAATGAAGATACTAAAAGTGAATTCTAATTTTCCTGTTCATTTCTCAATCAATCTTACACTCCTTTTAGTTGCCAAAGTTTAATTTTTATGAAATGGAAGTAAATTATGCTTGCAGTTTGCCCCACTTTTGTGTCTTTTTGCATTCACATACTAGTACAGTTCTTGTTTTTAAAAAGAAAAAAAAATCTAACCTAAGATATTTTCATTGATATTAGTCACTTTTTAGAATATATAATATAACAGTCACCAAAAAAACAATGTTGCATTAAATGTCAAATATTGAAGTGAATCTACTGAGATGGAATTAGATCAATCAGCCTACTAAATTCACAATTCAGTCAATATGCAATTTTTATACTTTTAACACAGAAAGTAAACTGCAACTATATATCGAGGTCTTGTTAAAATGAAAGTCCATTCACTAATTATATGTTTGTGTAGAATTGATTTATGAAAATGAGAATTAGAATATTAGCAATAATTGTTTTTGTTATGTCAATAAGTTGTTCAGGAGAAACTCAAGCTCCAGCTCCAAAGATTGATCCCCGACTAGAATGTCCTCACGCTTGTATAAAAAGATGTGGTCATCCTAGTTTTATGTACTCAACCTCCCATCAACGAAGTGCAATTCATTTCTTATCATGATAAGGTTGTCTAGTTTAAAATATTTTTAAAAGAAGTTCCATTATATTCATTTTCTAAATAATGGTATTCTAATAAAACCTTCATTTTCTGCTCTACTTCATCTTAACCTATATGTATAAAATGTGTAGCTGTTGGTGCACAATGCAATAATTATGTTGTTATCAGTTATTAGTTGAATTATTTACATTTTGTTTATGAACTTATTTTACCTCAACATATATATCTTGTTTAATTCCATATCTTCTCTTATGTGATTAATTTCCACACCACTCAGTTTCCATTGTACGAGATATTGGCAGACGTTTGATAAATGCCGAAATCCACAAAGTTGGATTTAAGCTTTTCAAGCATGTTTCTTGAAATTTTGTCCCAAACACCCTTTAGCTCCAAAATGCAATTAGCTACAGAACACTTGTAGGATTTCTTACCGAATGCATTATGATCTATTACTTTTTATTTAAGAAGATTATGATGTAGTACTAGTACGTAACCAATATGTCACACTGAACTTTATACACCTTAACATCAACAATCCTTTATAGATTTACCAAGCATCAATTTTAAATCCTCAACAATAAACAACAAACATAAACTGCAAACTGTTTTCAACTGAAGAATCACAATTTTATTAAGAAACGTTTATTAATTTTCAATTGGATCCATTAAATAGAGAAATAAGCGTGTCCAACATAATTTACAATAAGCTCAGCAAGTCGTCGTTCAGAAAATTTCATATCCGTGCAAATTAAAATTCAGTAATTATTTTTCAAAAGCAACCTTTCTGAAACCATTGATAATGTCAATTAATCTTGGTTCTGCTTATACCCCCTATTTTATATGCCAAAACACAAAAGGCTCTATATAAAGCTTAAAAAAATATAACGAGGCCATCAAAACAAAAAGACAGTAACTGAAAAAAAATTATACAGTTCAAAGAGAGAGAAAAAAAGAAATAAAGCACAGGTCAACTGAGCGATTCTAGTACAAAAATAACCAAAACCATTAAGTTCCTTCAGTCCTGAACATTTCCAAAGCCATCACGATTCTCGTTCTTCCAGCCGAACCCAGTTCCATCATGCGGGCCCATATCACCAGAATAGTACTTATTACCTCTATTAGGCTGAGACAAGGGAGGCGGTGGAGGCGGCAGGGGATGTGAAAATTGCTGTTGCGGTGGCATCATGCCTTTCCCATCCATTGTGTTGCCACCTTCCACTCCCTTGTTTGCAGAGTGTGGTGGTGGAGGAACCATTGGCATCATTCCCGGATTACGCCCATATTCCCCTTGATAAGGGAACCCGTCCCCTGGTGTCAATCCGCTGTTCCAGGACTGAGGATAATTTCCCACAAAATTCAGCCCTCCTGGGCCACGTCCGTAACCCATGAAAGATCCTTGATCGGCTCCAGCTTCTGGTCCCATATCTGGCCGAGCCATCTGTCCCATTTCATACGGCGCGCCGTAAAACGGCTGCACTCCTTCTGGTTGGAAAGGGGGGTGACCGTATTGCGGGGCCATCATTGGATTCGGATTCATAGGCACGACAAAATTAGGATGTTGATTGGGATGCATTGGAGGGTAATCTGGCATTGGAGAGTCAGATGAAATTCCGGGCTGTTGTGGGCCACCCTGGTTGGGTTCTTGTTGCGGGCCACCCTGGAAAGGGTTATTGTGGATGCCAAGCCAGTCAAATCCCGGGGGGCGGTTGTTTTCGGGCAGGGATTCTGGTGGGTAATTGTGGGTTGGGGCGAAGAAGGGTCTTGGCTGCATCATTGGCCTAGGCAGTGACTGTTGTTCTCTAGACTGCTGCTGTTGCTGTCGACGAGCTTTATCCTCGGAATCGGGAAACTGGGAATTTGAAGAGGGAGCAACGGCTGACCTTGAGGAGGCTCGGATGTTGGAATCTGAAACTGAAAGTTGTTTGGCGCTTTGAGCCTCTGAGTCATCGCCGTTTTCCTTCTCTATATTTGGCTGTAGGAGGTCAGCATGGGTTTCCTGGATATGAGATTCGAAGACGGTCCTTTTCAGAAAAGATTTGAGACAGTGAGGGGCTGCACAGATGAAGATTCCCTCCATTATTTTAATTGTCTGAATCTTCTGGATACGATCCTCACAACTGCATACAATGAAAGATGGGATACCAGTCATTACTTCATTCCTCACAAACAAAGCAAACAAGTTTTATGGTGGAAAGAATAGATATGCATGGTAGTAGCATATGTCATCTTTTCATTGGTAGACAAAACAATCAAGATTATTAAAATGTTGCTGATGCAAAACAAAGGAGAATTTCAAATTTCACCACAAGGCTACAGATATAAAGCACACCCTGCATTTGATTTTGTTTTCACACTTGCCATAAAAGTATGATTTATATGAAATTAAATGAAGCACCGCTAAAAGTATATTGCTACTGTGCAAGTTTTGTCTCTTTGATGTGCCAATCAGTATGGGAGACTTAATTAATCTCCGCTCAGTAAAGAGGTACAAAAACATCATGCCAAACTTAGAACATTAAATTTGTGTAGTCTTCTACTTTGCTTCAAGGATTAAGTACAAAGATTTGTGAGTTGTACCATTTCAACTCAAGTCCAATTTATAATTCCACATAAAATCTCACAAAAATACCAATATCTAACAGTAACTCACTGAACTATAGAAACTAGAACATTGTGCATATTAATACAGATAGTAATTTTAAGGACAGGAGTCACGACTCGTTAAAATGGTGCAAAAGTTCACGCACATCTGCAGATTCAAGAGGTGCAACAACATACAGCTAAATTTTCAAACATCAAAAGCATTAAGCAACTTTGCATAAATAATACTATTATTACTATCGCTTGCATTGAAAATAGATAGTTTATTTGTTTATTATAAATATAAGAAAAATAATTCCTTACAGATAGCAGCTTGAATCGCTCCGGGCACAATCAAGACAAAAGGCATGCTCACATGGGCTCTGCACCATTAAAATTTAAAGGTTGTTAGCACATATTGATAACTTAACACCAACTTAACAACATGACATTTATAGCACTATAGCAGTATACTCAGCTTGAGAACATCGATCAAGGTAATGGAGAATACTTCTAAGATAGATAGATAGCCTCTACTTTTGTATAAAATAAGGGAAAAAATCTTTTGACAGCTGGCATAAATGAATAATGTCATTAGGCCAAATGCAAGTTTTCAGTTTATAACGTGAACATGTATCCACAGTAGAATAAACACAAAAAGCCATAGACTCCAAATATCCTACTAATACAATAAAGGAGAGCATTCAAAGACATATTTCATCACTCATTTAGTCATATGAAATAATCAGCTATCAGCCAAAATCAAGTAAGAGAGCTAGTACTGAAGATGGTGTTGCTATCAAAAATGAACTTATGGTAATGAAAAAAATATGTGAACTAATTAAATATGAGAACTAATTATACAAAAGGCAGTCTGAGAGAATAGTAATACTTTTCTCCAATGTCAGAAATAGGAAATGGATTAACTTACGCAAAAAATGA
This sequence comes from Euphorbia schlechtendalii, assembly GCA_949673415.1. NCBI lineage: Eukaryota > Viridiplantae > Streptophyta > Magnoliopsida > Malpighiales > Euphorbiaceae > Euphorbia > Euphorbia schlechtendalii. The sequence continues at coordinate 1,726 of CATIWQ010889039.1, read as the reverse complement.
AGTTAAATTTTGGAGAAATATAATTATTGCGCACAACGGAGAAAAAGAGCATAAAATAAAACTAAACACTATCAAATTTCCCCGTGGTTACTTTCTCTAGTCTACTCTACCCACTTTCTCTTTATACTGCATAAAAGCTTTACTTAAACAAACCACTAAATAAGAAAAACTTAATAGATTCTTGATCATATCAGGCAAATTCATATGGACTGGCAACTAAGAATCTCATGAAGTACATATTAAAGACAATGTCTAAGAAGAAATTAAATACCAAGGAACAAAACGCTCAGGGCCTACCAGGCGTCCATAGATGGCAATTGGATAATCACACTGGACACAGAAGTGAACACGTTCACCAAGTTGACGTCTTGACCTGCGACCAACAGTCTTGACAATAGTTGCAGCAGTGGAAGCTCCAATTCCCTTGGCTACCGGGAGATCAGCAAGGACAAGGTGGTCAGGGCAGGCAACAGTCACAGTATCCGCCAGCAGGGGCTTCCCATTGCCACCACCACTCTCTGATGATGGCTTGCTCAGCCGAATTAGCATTGTTCACCCTTAACGATTTCCTCTCTACCCTAATGGCAAAAAAATTAAGCCTACTAAACAAAATTACCTTTATAATTAATAATCAAACACTTCGTAGAATTCTAAATAATAGCAATTATCCAGCATTTAACACAAATACAGGCCTACGGACAAAAATTCTTCAAAATACAATCAATGAAAGAAAAAACTGAAACTGAAATTTGATGATAGCGTTCTAAGATTATTGTCGGTCAACTTATTTGATTGCCCTAATTCCAGATAAGGAACTCAATAACCACAAATTTAGAGGCTGCAATTCCAAAATTAAAGGACATAAAAGAAACTGGTAAACGCAGGAATAAAAAAATAGGTGAACGAAAAGTACCGGCGCGGCGTTGAGGAAGTACCGAAAGCTTCGTCGAAGCTCTCCTGATCGGTACTCGAGAAATTATAGCAAGGGTAAACCGCCTCCGGTAGATCCAAGCACTGAGTTGAAGTGGAATCCTAAACGACGCGTTTCGGCTTTATATTTTCTCCGAACGCCGTCTGAGCCTTGCCTTCAAAGTTCAAACGTACAAACAACCCCTTCTCATTAATTTTTCTTTCTGTTTTATATTAACAACTAAAACTATGTTGTCTTCAAATTTCAACTCTACTATAAATTTATATTGATTTATATATTTATAAATTATATAAGCATAAAATAAAAAATGGCAACCTGATATACTTTCGAAGTATATATTTTTTATGTTTTTATTATTACAAAAATAGGTGAAATTTCTTTCTAAAAAAAGTTTTTGATTCTTGGCAAAAAAAAAATCCAACATATAATTTTTCCAATAATCAAATTTTGTATTTGATTTAATAAAAATGGTTTTCTAAAGATATTCTAGTCTCCCTTTTATTCACATTGAAAATTGTATGGTCACAAAACTATTGCTTAATAGCTACTAAAATTTCTATATTAAAAATAAAGTTGTAATGGTGTTTATATTACTATAAAGATGAATTTGATGTGCTTAAAGAAGTTGAAGGGTTGCTGGAAAGACTGTTGAATAATAATTTGGGTCCGTCCAAGATTGTTATGGATTGGATGATAATAATCTTTAGAAGATAAGTTTGAGTAGAGGTTAATTTTTGTGACTTTTTGTTGGGCGATTCGGAAAAACAAAATGATTTTGTCATTGAGAAAAATAGA
>CATIWQ010888987.1:0-18656 GCA_949673415.1 Euphorbia schlechtendalii | reverse complement strand
TACTATATAGTAGATTTTAATAATTTTGTATATATTTTTAAGTTAGTGTGTTTTCAAAAATAAAGAAAAGAACAAAAAAATTTTTGGTTTTTGACATATCATGATTATGACATGTATCGCGCTCATGATCAGTTTGATCTGAACTTTCTATTTTTGATTAAGAAAAAGTCACGATCGCGACTTACTCTCGCGATTGCGACCTATGCGATCTGCATAGTAGTTATTGATGTAATAGCTATATTCTAACGGTTATATTTAGAATATATCCATTGGAAAGGCAATAATTGTCCTATTTTTTTTCTATAAATAAGCTCTTTTACTATTTTGTTTTCACAAAAACTCTTATTCTAAACCACAATCCTTTGCAAAATCAAGTTTTGTCTATTTTTCAAATCTAACACTATTCTTTCTTTCCTGATTTTAATGGCTCCTAAGAAAACTACAGCAACCAAAGGAAAGAACAAGTGGGTCAACCATAAAAGTAAGTATGGATGTCCCTTACTGATATATAGTGATGAAGAAGAGGAACGATACTTGAGAATCAAGAACTTCGATTTTTACGGTACACTTTTCTACGATCCTACTTTTACTATTAATGCTGGGATCACGCAGAAGTAGAGAGATACTTTTCACTATTTGGATTGGAGAATTTCATGAATATACGATTTCCTTTTATAGAGGAATGGGTTCTCGAATTCTTTGTTACTGTTGCTGATGATGGGAATATCTTGAAGAAGAAATTCAGGAATGAAGGAGAAGAGTATAAGTTTACATTGATGGATTTAATCAAGTGGTTTGGTTTGGGAGAGAATTTTGATGAAATTGAAAAAGATGAAGATTACAAGTTGATAAATATTTGGACAGAATTAACGGGATTGGATCGATAAGATGTCAGAAATTCATCCAACAAGAACATCCAAAGTAATAGTCTCCTCTACCTTCACAAGTTTATTTCCCAAAGTCTTTTCTTTCGACATGAAACAACTAAAGTTTCAATGAAAGACTTGGAAATATTGGAGTGCGTAGTTATACAATTTCGACCAAAGTTTGTGATGTATATTTTGGAATCCATCGCTAGTCTGACTACACATAAAAAGGCTAGAATTGGAGGCACAAAAACTATTTGTGGGATAATTTTGGGAGAGAAAAATCAATTACCATACCAATATAATCCAAGGGAGAAATTTAATTTTATGGGAGGATTGGTAAAAGAAGAAGTAGGAAAATTTACATTCCTACCATATGAAGTAACGATAAGAAAGCTTCGACTGACGCAAGAGTCTGCTACACGAGAAAATCAACCAAATGAAGAGGATGTTGAGGAAGTTCAATTTGAGAGTGGTAATTCAACACAAGCCTCAGGAAGTACAAACGATACTTAGAGAGGAAAGTTTATAAAAGATGTTGACCAAGCATGCCTAGACATTGCCTCCATAAAGCAAGATGTTCGTCAACTGACAAAATCAAACATTTCATTGAACCGGAAGTTGAATACATACTTCAGAATGAAAAATTTAGATATATCTCCGAGTCCACCAGATTCAAGTTATGAGGAGTAAACGGGTTCAATTTCTTTCCTTTATTTTATTTTATTTTAGTTGTGTGTTTAAATTTTGATTTTTATAATGTTTCACAATGAGGATATTATGTTCTTTAATGTGGGGGAACATTTGTAAAAATCCCGTAAAATCCAAAAAATTGAATAAAAATAAAAAATCGAAGAATTTGAAAATTTTTCTTGATATGTTTGTTAATTATACATTATCATTTCATATACTTTACTAACATTTGTCCAAGTTTATTGTGAGTGTTAAGTATTTACAAGTTTGATATTAGTACAAAACTTGAGCACGCGTTGAATTTGAGCATTATTAGCACAACATTTAGTATTTGGCAAAGATAAGTGGTGTGTAGCATTCGAAAGCAACAATTCAATGCAACATGAATTAGTATAAGTTATATAGTTATAGTTTAATGCTTCCTATAAGTTTAAGTGGAGTAATATCTAATGGTATTCTTACTATGAGTTTTATATGCAAATCTCGAATAGGTCCTATAAGTATTGAGTGTGTTTAAAGTGTTAGGAAACTATAGCCACAATACTTTGAAATTAATTAATAAAGGATGAGGGTATTACGAGTGAAAAATCAAAAGAAAGGGAGGATAACCAATGAGTTATGCAAAAAGTGGGGAATGGTACGGAGCAGAAACTATAACCATTCATTGAGGGAAAAAAAGGAAAAGAAAGCATAGCACGATAAATGGGTGCAAAGTACAAAGTACTTCAAAAACATATGCTTAAAAGAAAAAAATGAGAAAGTGGTATGGAGTATAAAATGCAACCAATAAAAAAAGGGGAGAGTGTTATGGAGCATAAAATGCAACCACTAAGAGTGTTTTGGCATCCTAGGTTACCAAAAATTGCCTTGAGATAAATTAATCAAAGTGTGCTTTCTATGTCCTCTATACTTTAGACTATGCTTAAGAGAAGGTAATATTCGATTATGCATATAACACTTGTATGAAGATGCGATTCGATTGACTCTCCATTAAGAACAAAGGTATGTAACTAAGCTACATAAATTGCACATTACTAATTTGTGGGAAATTTCAAACTTCTACTTGAAATCTTTTGCTACGTGAAATGTGGTACTTACGGCAATAGTCTTTCGCCAAATGAGGTATTAACTTGTTTACCAATTTATACACTTCTATTGAATTTACCTTGAGGACAAGGTAAAAGTTAAGTGTGGGGGTATGATAAGTGTATAATTACACTTATTATCATTATAATTTTACACACTAAACACTAAAGTTTAAGTTATTTTTATACTTCATATAAAAGATTTCACGTGGTATGTAGTTGTTTTTTATGTAACTGCAGATACTAGGTAAATCTTGGGAGCAAAATGATCTAAAATGGAATTCTATTAAAAAAGAGTGAAAAAGGTGCAAAAATATGCGTGGAACTTAAAGATTTGGCTTAGGAACGAAGTTGTCATAGATCGGTGAAGTTGCAAGGAGAATTCTGAAGAAAAATGCAATTCACGGTCCTGAAAATCATTCATGTTTGGCAAAATCCCAAAAAATCCAAAAAGGTCCAACAATATTTAGAAAAATCCCAAAAAATCCGAAAAAGGAAAAAAAGTTTGGCGAGGTCGTCAAAGAGTTTGGCGAGCTCGCCAAACTAGTTGGTGAGCATGCTAGAGAGGCTGGCGAGCCTTACCTCACAAAATTGGCTAGGCAAGCCTCGCCAGTGAGTCTAGTGAGGCTCACCAGATTTTCTAGCGAGGCTTGCCTCGCCAAATATCAACGAGGTGGGCTCTGGACCCCCTTTTTCATGGCGTTTTCAGATTTTTTTATGTATTTTTATATTTTTGAATTAAAGGAGAAAAATTAGAAAAATCCTTTTAAATTCAAAGACGAGGAAGACTCTCATTTGAAGATCATCGGATGGTCGAAAATCATGTGATTCGAGGATAAATATCCCGAAAAGCCATCATCATTAAACGCACGAGCTGGTACAAAATCCCGTGTTCACAACCGCCCTTTCAGGTTTTCAATCCAACAGACTCATTTTTTTATTTCTTCTTTTTTTTCTTTCTTCTTTTTGTTATTTTGTTATTGCATTATTTGCGTTGTTTCTCAACACAGCACACATGTATCAAATAATAATAATACACGCAACAATTCAGCAATAATGACATTTCAATGAATAAAAATAGTCGAGGTACAAAAGCATCCAATAATTTAATCCCTATTACAAACTCACCCTTTGGGGATTTCAAGTTGACAATTGATAGTTTTCTCTCGTTGTCCTAATTTTTTCCCATCGGCCTTTTTGGGTTTTCACTTTGATGGACTATTCAGCAAAAGAATACCCTGATATTTACTCAACTGTATAAAAAAAGACAATTGACAGGCTTGCTTTTTAATCTCTTTTTTTTATTGTGCTACTTTTCAAAATTTAATTTTTTAACCTAAATGTGATAATGCTTTAGCCAATCATGATTGATCAGATTCATGAACTCATTGTCATTCATGTCCATTTCCTTGATCGCTCCTTCGCTAAGGACTTTCTTGGTCATAAATGAGCCTTCCCAAATAGGTCTGAACTTTCCTCTAGCATTGATATTGGAGGGTTTTGGCTGCTTTAGGACTAAGTCCCTCGCTTTCAAGGGTTGCTTTTGATGCTTGATTTTGCTCTTGTAAGCTCTTTCCATGTGCTGCTGATACATTTGAAGATGGTCTAGGGCCTTCAGGTGTTGCTCATCAATCATATTCAATTGCTCAAATCTAGCTTTTGCCACTCTAATTCTTTCAACCTGGATTCCATGGCTACTAATAGAGATTTGACCTTGGTTTCCACTAGGAGAACCGCTTCCATCCCATAGACTAAGGAGAAGGGAGTTTGATCCATTGGAGTGTGCACACTGGTTATGTACCCCCAATGCACAAATGAAAGCTTATCTACCCAATCATGGTAAGGGGTCACCATTTTGGACAAGATCTTTTTGATAGACTTTTGTGTTGATTCCACTACTCCATTGGCTTAAGGTCTATAAGGAGAAGAGCGATGATGCTCGATGCCATATTTTCAATTAGATTGGTTGTTGCCCTTGAAAGTAAACCCCATCATTGTATACAATTTGGTGAGGCATCTCGTAGCGTGCAAAGATATTTTTTCAATCAACTTGGCAATCTTCTTGATGATTATGTTGGTGAGCGATCGACCTCTACTCACTTGGAGAAGTAGTTGACCGGCACAGCGATATAACAATACCATTAGTCGAAGAGAGTCGAATTTCACCAATAATATCAATCCCCCATACGAAGAATGGCTAAGGAGTTGAATGATTATGGAGATCTGACAGAGGTAAATGACTAATGTCCCATAGATTTTGCATTCATGACATTTCTTCACTTTGGAGATGCAATCGGTTATCATTATAGTCCAAAAATAACCTGGTTGCTGAATTTTCTTTACTAGGGCTAAGCCATTCATGTGAGGGCTTTAGTCTCTCCCATGGGTTCGGTTCATGACATAAGAAGCTTCCAATAGACACCGCAGAAGCAAGCCATCACTAGTGCGCTTGAAGATATCCTCGACATTTCTGAACTGAGCAGCCAGCTGACGAAGAGATAACTATTCTGAAATAATTAGCCCTAGTGGGAATTCACCTTCTTGGATCAAACAAACTACATCCCAATACCAAAAATTCTCATTTGTGCTAATTGTGACCAAAATGGGGCAACAATAGAATTGCTCCTTAGATGACTAAAGGACCACGAGCTTGATTGGCTTGACATGAGGAACTTTTCACATAGAGTCAAGAGTAGCCAAGGAATCTTCCATTTGGTTTTCATTCTGCAGGACATGTTGAAACAAAAATTTCATAAATTTTGCGGCCAACTCCCAAAGTGCATAAAGGGGCTAATGAATACTAATTAGTGCTTGAGCTTCTTAGTGAGCCATACAATTATAACACACGTCTTCTCAACCATAGTATATCAGCTTTCGTAGTCAAGAAACTTCTTTCTTAGAAAATACATTGCATGCTTACACTTATCTTCTTACTCTTGGATAGGCATTACCCCTTTTGAGTACTCTTCGATAACTAGATAAAGGATGAGGGGCTTGCTAGGAGTCGGCATTTTTCAAATTGGTGGATTGATTAGATAAGTCTTGACTCTGTCAAAGGTAAACTAATACTATTATGTCTAGATAATTGGTTGTTGCATCCCTGAAAACTCCAGTATTGGCCCCTAGTTGGGGAAAAAGTTATCACATCCTTGATGGATTTTGGCTTCAAGTCGCTTCGCTACTTATGCGCGTTTTAAATTTAGTTAACACAATTTTTGTTTCACTAATCTGAACTTAAGATCTGTCAGAATTATGTGCTCTGCAATAGCTCTGGCAATGCCCGGCGGGTCTTCATAGGACCTGGCAAAAGCGCTCACATAACATTTGTTAGTTGATGAAGGTAGTAACTAAACATGCAAACTAGCATGATAGAATTTCAAAACTTAAAATTAATCTTAAAGGAACCCCTAAGCATGCCATGTGTGAGCACGGGATTTTGTACCAGCTCGAGCATTCAATGATGATGGCTTTTCAGGATTTTATCATCGAATCACATGACTTTCAATTATCCGAAGATCTCTGAACATTCTAGAATTCTAGTAAGCCTAGCAAGAATTTCGGCGAGGGCAGATCGCCTCGCCGGAATTTATTTATTTTGGATTTGCGAGATTTTTTACCTATAAATATTCGCAAAATTTTTAGGATTCAGGATCCTGGAAATTTTCAGAAAAAGTGTGATTTTCTTACACTCAGATCCAAAACAAGTTTGGATTCCGAAACTTTTGTTTTTCAAATCAACTTTCTTTAATTTCTTTTTCTTCTAAAATCCTCAGATATTCTTGGATGTAAAACAAATTTAGAATCTGAGTCTGATTATCTTTTGGATAAATAAACATTTATTTTCCACTCCAAATCACAAAAAAAAACAAGTGAGGAACACTCCCATAGATCATATGGATACGCTGAAGTGGATTCACCCCGAAAGAGTAAGCCTTTGAGTACCTAGAGCTATTTCATCTCGTGCTTCCTGGATTTTTTATTTTCATTTTATATGTGGACCTAGGAATTATTTTCTTTTCTTTTATTGTGTAAATGTTGTAATACTTCTTCTTCATCTTTAATTTCTTTTAATTCATGAAAATACATGTTAGAATACCTCCACGAAGGGAAAAAAAGTTATTCCTGTATAATAGGCCTCACACCTTGCCATGCTGTCATTTTCATTAAAAAAAATTACCCACATATTTGTAAATAAAATGAATCATTTTATTTTTAAATAAGAATTTTCAACGATTGATGTTTTTAATTTGGCTACACGTATCTTGTCAAAATCAAATCGAGCATACGTGTAAATATTCATGCTATGTTAAATACCCTGTGCTAACCCTTGTGGATGCAGGTTTGATGTATGTCTAGGCTTTATTTTCCTTCGGGTATTGCATTTTAATTATTTTTGGGAAATGTAATTAATAGATTAGGCAGACGGTTATATCCCCCGATGCTATGTAATTTTTTCTTTACTTTCTCGCATTTATTTACCGCTTTATGTGTGGATTTACAGCTTTCTACATGCACATTAAATCATACAGTATAAACTCGAAAACAACATAAGTGTGAATATGCACAATTAAGAAATTTGGTTTTTTATAGATGTAATATAATATGATCCAATAAGAAATTAGCAACTTATCTCAAACCTGAATCTTTGTGTCTAAGTGGGCCATCCCCCAGATGTTAAGCCTCACAAGACTTTAATTCCTGGAAAAGCTAATCTAGGTGGCAACTCTACATTAACAGACGGTCGATTCGGGTTTGACTAATCAAAAAAAATTTTCACCTTCTCTTTCAAACATTTTGGGTCCATGACCCGGTACTTTTTATTTATCAACACAAAAACCCTGGTGGACCACACCTCTCATTTCAGTGCGCTCTCAGCCCATCGTTCTGTGTCATCCACTCATAGTGGTGACTCCACTGGGGATTTTTTCTTAAACTATTTTTCAAAGTTTTTAAATTTGGATAAGTGCTGAAAATTATTGATCACATTGTTCCGTATTCTCTTAATTATGATATATTCCTAATAACGCATTGCAATAGAGGGGATTAGCCAGTAAGTTTAAGGTACCCTATTATCGCAAAGCTTTCTCTTGTACTAATCCGCCTCCCTGAGAAAAGATAATACTTAAGGTGGAGTACTTGTTGCCATATGGTATGTACCTCCCTCATTAGAACCCATTCGGGGAGAGGCTTGGAGTGTATTTTAGTGCAACAAGAGCTTCTACATCAATAACCCATTTACAAACCTCATGTAAATAAGCCATAGACATTTTCCCTAGAGTGCTACCCAACAAATGACCATGAATTATATTTTCCTACAGGTGCTCTACTTAGTATCCTCGTGGTACTAAGATGAACCAAACTTAGGATAGAGACTAGCCAAAAACCCTACGCGTGGGAGTTGTATGGTTGGAAGTTTGATATTATGTGCTATATTTTTACCACTTTTTGATTCATAATGCATTGTACAAATGTGCCATTCCAACCACGAATCTTTGTGCAGACACTCAAACACACACACTCATAATGTTAACATAACATTTTTTCATGATCATGATTCCAAATCAGTGTCACATACACTTGAGATTAGTTGACACTTCAGATTGTGTCACCCTAGGACAACATAAAACCACTTAGAAACATCAGTTACCCCTTTTCAGCGAGACTTCCACTTGACATCCGTCTATTAGCTCGTACAGGGAAAACATACCTTTCTTTTACTACGTGATGTTCACTTGAAATCTGACACTTAGCCCACAAATAACATATCCCACAAATTACCTGCAAGATGTCTACTCGATATCCTATTCATAGCCTACATGGGGCGATCACACATACCACATAGCCCAAATGGGGCAAATACCTAACCAAACCTTTTTTCCTGCATAGCGTGATGTCCCTGTTGACATCCTAACCTAAGCCCACATGAGCAAACTCTTTTCGAAAGTCTTACCTTACTGATCTTCAAGCGTATATGCTTAAAACCCAAACCATCCGCCCACATGGGGGCAATGATTCATGCATCATCATATACCCTCAAATAACTATGACCACATGGACATCCGAAACTCCACCTTGATTGGGGAAAATAACCAAATCGTTCATTCAATAGCCACATACAGTGGTCATTTTCATCTTATTAAAGTATGTCGCACTGCTTACCTGAAATAATTTTGATCTCCTCATTCCATGAGACCTAGTCATAGTATGAAATCTCAAATTATTGACCTATCACCACATCATAATTTGGCCACCTCATATACACCATTCACGTTACGATGTCATATGGACATCATACAAACCTCAAATCCATCCCTAGGGATTGGATTTTCATTTTCACCTATTTTTATTTTATCTAAGGACTAGTTGGTTTGTTTCAAATGGGTTGACAAACACATTATTTATCTCACATCATGGCATGCTAACCCCTTGTGAATGCAACCATAACATTAAACATCTCATGCATTTTTCACATTACGAATCATGTCAAGAATCTCAAATGCATGGTCTGATCTTCTACTTGTGAATCTTAGCTTGGAAAAGGCATGCTCAACTCTTGGTCCACATATCTCTAATCGTGGCTAATCTACAGGGGGTTCCATACACTGACTCAAGTGAAGACTCGGGTTCATATTCGGATTCAGTTCAATGAGCAACTTTGAATCTTGATAGCATGGCCGATCTACAAGATGGATTTGCGGAGGAGGATCACCCCTTCCTTACACATCAGTCGTCGATGAGCGTCGAGATTGCAGCTCCTTTGAATGCCTTTGCCAATAGATAACAACTATCATCGCTTATTCACCAGCACGTCACGAGTGCTCAAAATGTAGTGTCCATCCTAGAGGTCACCCTTAACAACCTAACTAACCGGCCTAGAACAGGGGGGCCTTCTACCTTGTATTTGGTGCACCCAGCTCCTACTACCTTGTACCAGTTTGGGATAGGACAAAGTCATCTTGGTCAACCAATGTTCACACCAGGACCTTTTTTATCAAGGGGAGGCCCATCAATCCATTCGTAATTAGAGCGCACCATTTGCCTCACAGTTCCAGGCTACCTCGTAGGTGCTCAATTTCGTTGCATTTCCCTAGGGGCAATACAACATTTAACCAAGCACGGGGAATGCCATCCTCCAATAACTAGGCATGGTAGAATTGTGGCAACAGTTTTTTGCCACTCACGGTAGTCATCAAATGAACACATACCCTGCGTAATAGATAATTGGGGATGAAGATAGCTTACCCCCAAACTTTGCAATGCCACAGTTTGAAAAGTATGAGGGCTCTAGAGATCCACGTGCTCACCTAACTCATTAACAAATAGTGATGAGGGAATTAAGGGTCAATGAATGGATGATGGCTAAACTATTTGTAGTCACCTTGAGCCACCCCTGTCAATGAATGGTACAGCCACCTTCCACTAGATATAGCTACTGATTGGAATAGCCTTGCTCAGGCTATGATGCGGGCATTATAGCTTCAACACTCAAATGAAAATCACAAAGCAACATCTGGAGGTTATAAGGTAAGAGTAAGGTGAGAGCTTCAAATCCTACTATGCGCGTTGGATGGCCACACAGGTCAGGCTTTGGGCTTTCTTAACCCTACCAAAGATGATAACCAAGCTTTTGGATGGCACACTACCATCATACAGGAACAAGTTTGGGTCAGACATCTTCTCAAGCTATCAAGAAGTGTTTGAGAAGGCGGATAGAATGGAGCACTTTGAATCCATGGACACATTTGGGGTGGCACTAGTACTGAAGAATATCCCATGGATGATGATGTAATAAATTAGCTTTTAGCTAACTTTTCCCACAAGGCTTTTGAATTTTTTAATAAATTGAACTTTGTTTGCTTGCTTGATACATTATTGATTAACATCACGCATTCTAATTAGCATATATATAATGCTTTTAGCACATGTGACACATCATATCATGAAATTAATTTGGATATAAATGGATTCCCCTACTACTATAATAAGTTTAAATGATTTAACTCTTAAGGGAAGTGAGAGATAAACACAGGTACTTAGACATTGCGTGATAGCATTTGTCCCACTAAAGATGAAAGATCAACGGAAAGATCACCAAGCAAAAAACGTCCACTGACTACTAAATCAATCAAACAAAGATCAAAATGTTCAAAGCTAGAATAAGACTAAAACATCAACAAAGCAAATTGAGGTCAAACCACTGGTGCAATGTCAAAGACACAAAGAAGGAGTCAAATTGTTGACAACGTCAACAACTCCTTCTCACAGCTCACTATCATTTGTGGGGGTAATAATTACACCATTGGATATAAATTGTTTACCCTTGATAGAATCATCTTATCGGATCTGATCCCTGACATATCATCTATCGATGGAGAACAATTGATTTCATAAGGAAACATTGATATTCAAACACTAAGACTCATCATCGCATGTATCTCAAGCTAACAAAATGGTATGAGAACCAACCAATCGATTAAAAATGTTGAACGGGACAACAATTGAAGTCGTAGACATGAACGGCAACCGATCTATCAAACCAACCAAATCTTAAACGATTGCTATCATGCATAGGTGAAAGAAATGAATCGATAAAAAGCAGTACTAATAAAAAAAATAAATTAGCCTATCAATTAACACTTTGTTGTTGAGCAAAAATTAGGGCCTCATTTCAAAATAGAAAAACAATAATCCGTTCAGCTGAAAACTTGAAAAGGGCAGCTTAGGCAAAACTTAGGTTATCAAAAGAACCACATTGGTTAGAAAACCTGAAAGGGCTAATCAATGGTAGGAGTCAAATCATTTGAAACATTTTATAACCATGTTAAGTTCATCAATGAATTGTCATTTTTGCCGAATCTTTATGCATATGTTTATTTTGATTGCTTGCATGCCAATGGTAGACTATCACAAGTAAACATCCAAAAAATGAAAATAAAAGAAAGAAAAAAAATGAGTCAGTTGGATTGAAAACCTGAAAGGGCGGTCCAGGCAAAAATTAAGACAAGGTTTGATAGATTGAAAACCTGTTAGGGTGGTCTATGAAAAAATTGAGACCAAAGAAATATTAAATTCATCATTTTCTCCTCGGAATGATACGTGACATCATATACCTCCAACACATCAAGAAAATAGCTTCCAAGCGATCATCACCACCACAATGCGGGGTTAGCGATTCATCTTGATCTTCCTCAAACCAAATTCAAGCTTTGAACTTGAATTTGATTCAACGAACCCATGGTCGTCACTCTGGGGAATTCATCCATGGAATCCTTAACAAGACAAATCCTTGGTGCAATCATGCGCCATCACAAGAGAAGGCTCTCCAATGAATGAAGTGCACACCACCTACAACAGATGAACATGCACATATGATAAATATTGTTCATGCATAAAATCATGTATCACATTCGCATCATGTCATTTATAGGAAAAGACGATGCCAAACCGGGGTAAAACTAAACTCAACCTCCACATGAGGAACCTACAAACACCAAGAAAGATGATGGCCCACTTAAGCCTAAAGATAACATTGCAACATCACAAAAGCCTCCTAAAACAACGAAGCGGTCTTCGAGACATCCCCGAATTTTCATTAAACTCATTTATTCATCATTTTTAATTTTTGATTGAAGGGGAAAAAATTTTTCCTTCATATAAACTCAATCAAATAATTAAAACATGCGTCATAAAATTACTAACATTACATTTTTTCTCTGATTTGTTATAAGAAGCAAGTCAACATCCTACCAAGGAAACATAACCGAAGAAGGAAATAATTATCTCAATGACTGAAGAAAGGAACAGTCTCATCCACCAACTGAAGAAAGAAACAAATGGATATTCCTCCCCTAGGGTTCGCCATCAAAATGGAATTAGGCACTCTACTCCGCCAATTCCAAACGGTCAAGGCAATCGAAGGTCAACAAGCAAGGGGCATACAAGGATTGAAACCAAAGAATGAAATGGTTGCCATACTACTAAATGGACGTCACAAAAAGAAATGGTCGGCCCGCCCGCAAGGGGCATCAAGCACCAAGGGATTTTGAAGAAAGAAACAGACAATCCCATGAGGACACAACGCTAGAATGAAAGGCCCACGTTATTACCAATTGGGGGCAAAGAAGTCACCAACCGCACCGATTAGGTATATACTCAATCCCTCCACTCCATTTTGTGTGATCATACTAGTTATACAACTAGCGATTATCACACGAGGGGTAACTATGACCACGAGATTTTGTACTAGCTTGTGCATTCAATGATGATGGCTTTTTAGGATTTTATCCTTGAATCACACGATTTTCAATTATCCGGAGATCTCCAAATGTTCCTCATGGCCAATTTTTTTAAGACATTAAAAATTAGATTTTGGAGAAAATTAATTTATTATGTTTTTAAAAAATTAAAAATAATTTTAATTATTAGAAAAAGTAAAAAATAAAAAATAGGACGAAACATCGGGGATCCACCTCACCATAAGTCGCCAGAGTTTTGGTGAGGCTCGCCAGAATTCTGGTGAGGGCAGACCGCCCTCGCCGGAATTTGTTTCCTAATTTGCGGGATTTTTTGCCTATAAATATTCATGAAATTTGCAGGATTCAGGACACTAGTAATTTTCAAAAAAAATCTGATTTTCTCAAGAAGAACAACACCAAAAATATTTTCTTACACTTGGATCCAAAAAATGTTTGGATTCCTAAACTTTTGATTTTCAAATAAACTTTCTTCAATTTCTTTTTCTTCTAAAATATCTGTGTTCTCAAGTCTAAAACAAATTTAGAACCCGAGTCTGATTATCTTTTGGATAAAAAAACATTTATTTTCCACTTCAAATCACAACCTAAAAAAATGAACAAGGAACACACCCGGGGATCATATGGATACGTCGAAGTGGATTCATACCGATAGGATAAGCCTCTGAGTTCCTGGAGCTGTTTCATCTCGTACTTCGTGTATTTTTTATGTTCATTTTATATGTGGACCTAGGAATTATTTTATTCTTTTAATTGTGTACATTTTGTAATACTTCTTCTTCATCTTTAATTTCTTTTAATTCATGAAAATACATGTTAGAATACCCCCATGAAAAATAAAAATTATTCCCGGATAACAGGCCTCACAACTTGCCATGCAGTTATTTTCACTAATAATAAATGACCAACATATTTGTAAATAAAATGAATCATTTTATTTCTAAATATATATTTTCAATAATTGATGTTTTTAATTATGCTACACGGGCCTTGTCAAAACCAAATCAGCATATGTGTAAATATTCATGTTGTGTTATATACCCTATGCCAACCCTTGTGGATGCATGTTAGATGTATGTGTAGGCTTTATTTCCCTTCGGGTATTGCATTTTAATTATTTTTGGGAAATCTAATTAATAGATTAGGCGGGAGGTTGCATCCCCCAAGGTTATGTAATTTGTTCTTTACTTTCTCGCATTTATTTACCGCTTTTTGTGTGGATTTACTACTTTCCACATGCACATTAAATCATAAACTACAAAGTCAAAACTGACATAAGTGCGAATATGTACAATTTCTTATAGGATTTTCTATATATGTAATATAATGTGATATAATAAGAAATAAGCAACTTATTTAGAACCCGAATCTCTGTATCTCAGTGGGCCATCCCCCGGACGTTAAGCCTCACAAGACTATAATTCCTAGAAGATCAATTCCAGGTGGTAACTATATACTAAGAGACGGTGGATTCGGATTTGAACAGTCTAAAAATATTTTCGCCTTCTCTTTCAAATCTTCCGGGTCAATGACTCGGTACTTTTCAATTATCAAAACTAACACCCTGGTGAACTGCGCTTCTCATTTCAGTGCTCTCTCGACCCATCGCTCCGTGTCATCTACTCACATCATGATTGATATAATCTAAGTTGAAATGTTCCATAAATGCTCGAAATGTAATAAAAGAAACCTAACATCTAAGTTAAGAGCATTACTAGTTGATGTGTGCCTTTCCTTTGGTGTAGCGCTCCCTTAAAATAATTGGCCAGTAGTTTGTTAGCACTAGCCTCCAAAATCGGATAGCCTCTATGATTGATCTAGATGGATCCCAACCTACCAAAACCTCTCATAGAAGAAGAACTTGTTGGTAGATAGCAACTGCTAGACTACTCGAAGACCAACTCGAAAATATAACTTAGAAGACTCTTTCCAAAATGTGAATAAGCCTTCAAAAGAATTCTTGCGAAAGCGGAGAAACTCATGGTGGATCTCGCAAAAAGCTTGCAAAGAAAGATTTCAAAACATAGAAGGAAAGGTTAAGTTGAAGTGAGGAATAAGGAGGAGGAGGAACCCTATTTATAGGGAGAATGGGAGCTGGTTGCTCCATTTTTTATTAATGTAGGATGGGAATTTTCACACGAGTGAAGTAGTATCCCCCAATGGTGGACTCGCTCGCACAACCTACTTGCGTGGGCTGTGCATTATCATATAAGGCAAACATAGCTTGCGAGCCTGTAGCCCACCAACATGTGCTAGCCAAATCTTTAAGTCCTTTACTTAGTCTAGTAAAGACCCAAAGTGTGTAATCTCATAGGATTTCGAAGTATAGAGCCGCTACAAGTTAACCTAAACTTAGCTTCTCATCTGGGAACCTTTAGGCTCAATGTTCCAAACTGATATGGAACCTGGTAACTCTTGATGATCAAATGGGCTTTTTTGCAAAGGCGTATGATCCCTTGATAATCGGAATTTCATATACTTGTGACTTGATTCAGTTCTCCAATAGTAACCAATATAATACACTCCTCCCATCAGGTTAAGTAACATCTAGTTTGTTGAGCTCGGATTAAGTGTTAGCTCATGTAATAGTCGTACCTATACTGGAATTAGATTTGTTCACAAAGAACACCACTCGCCATAATGTATCAAGATTGACTAGAAACTAGTTCTATCAATCTTCACTATGATCAAAGGTTTCTGAGTGTGTCACTTCAACAACAGGCCTTAACGTACAACTCCCATTATATCACTATATCAGGAGCAATGGATCCTATCAGGACTACTCGGCTTACCAACGAGTGATCTTCAATATACCCGTAATCACCCATATCATCTTGATCACTAGGGTATGAATAAGTATGACCCAAAGTATAGAAACTCCCATACAAGGTTACCAATATTTCAGGTCTGAGGATACTTGTACTGCTACTGCAATAAGACATGACATGAACACATGGATATAGTTATTTCCGAGTGTCTATCTTATAGCAGTCTCCAATGTATTACCCGAATACATTCATGTTTTAACTCAAGGTACCGCCTTCAGCTCGTGAGATTAGATGCTTGGATCTAATCTAAGGACTAAGACTACACATGCTAGTCTATCCACTTCATTGATGTCGAATCTTAATGAAACTATGACTAGGGATATTTAGACTATTCATAATACTACGTGTGTACAATTCTCACACCACATAGCTCCCACTATATCCTCGCACTTTCATGCTATGAAGTAGTCATGGAATTTATCTTATCAATGAGCATATATAATAGTACATATATATGATACTAGCAACATACTTAATTTAAATAAACATTTATAAATAATAAAGATGCCTTTATTATTGATAACAATAATCTGAAAATTGTTTGTACATTATAACTAATAAAGATATATTTCCCTAATTACCTTTAGGGCATAAATCATGTCTAATAATCTACCAATTACACTAGAGCTAATTTTGCATGCGCATCATGTCATTCTCGTTAACATGCTGGTCATGCTTAACATTAGTCAATGGCTTGGTTAGCCCATCCACTAGATCTGATCCGTACGGGTGTATTGTCATCTTGTATCCTTTCTAGCTGAGATATGAGTACGTGTACATTTCTTTGACCAAACCATGGTTCCTTTGCTTCAGAAATAGCCCCTTTGTTATCGTAATAGACCACTATTTGATTTCAATATTGGATACCACACTAAGATAACCAATAAATCCCTTAATCCAAACAACTTGCTTAGCTACTTCAGAAGCAGCTTTCTACTTAGATTTAGTGGTTGAATCAATAGTCGTATCATGTTTGAAAAATTTTCCAAACAACTTCCCCTCAATATAACATAAACACATAACCTGACTAGGATTTGAAATCATCCCTGTTAGATTGAAAACTCGCATCACTGTAACCCTTCACAGAGAGATCACTTTTTTATAAACTAAAAACATATCCTTAGTCCTTCATAAGTACTTGAGGATAGTTTTAACGCCATCCAGTGCTTCTCACCTTGATCATATTGAATTATTCTTGTGATGCTCAATGTATGCGAGATGTTAGGCTAATTACATAGCATACATGATGGATCCTATCATAGAAGTATAGGGTATTCAATTCATGCATAGTCTCTCCTCTTGTGTGCTCGGACAACTCATATTTAGAAAGGTTAATCCCATGAGACATTGTGAGTCAACCCTTTCTTGACTACTCCAAGGCTAAATCTAGCCAAATCCTTGTGTATGTATGTACTTTGAGAAAGACCTAGCAACCTTCTAGATCTATCACGATAGATCTTTATACCTAGTATAAAAGCTGATTCTCCAAAGTCTTTCATGGAGAACTTCTTTGATAGCCATGACTTCACCGTATGAAGAAAAGGAACATCGTTTCCTATATGTAATATGTCATCAACATATAATACAAGGAAAACAATCACACTCCCACTGGCCTTCTTATATACATAGGGCTCATTAGAGTTTGTTAGAAAATAAAATTTTCAGATAGCCTCATCAAACCTAATATTACAACTCCTTGATGTTTTCTTAAGTCCATAAATGGACCTTTGCAAATCCTGGGATGTAAAATCTTTAAGGTTGTATCATATGCACATCCCGATCAAGGTTCTCATTAAGGAACGTTGTTTTCACATCCATCTGCCAGATCTCATAATTGTTATGAGTAGTAGTGGCAAGGAGTATTCTGATAGACTTTAACATGGTTACTAATGTTAAGGTTTCATCATAATCAATGCCTTCTTCTTTACTGTAACCTTTTGTAACTAGCCTTACTTTATAGGTAATCACATTAACGTCCATGTAAGTTTTCTTCTTTAAAACCCACTTGCATCCTATGGGATTAATGCCACTTGGAGCATCGACCAAGTTTCAAACTTGATTTTCGTACATGAAGTCCATCTTTGACTTCATGGTTGTAAACCATTTATTAGACTCTAAGCCTTTCATTACCTACTTGTAAGTCTTGGGCTCATCATCATCCATAAGGAAGATATGCTTATCATTAATGATGAAATAGCCGTATCGCTCGGGAGTGATTGGAGCCCGACCTGACCTAAGCAATGTTGGTGTTATAATAGGTTGTTCCATGCCTACACTTTCTTGTGTAACAGGTGTAGGAATAATAAGTCAATTTTCTATTTTATCCTCTTGAGCACCTAACTCAAGATTGCTCCCACTAGTTTTCATAAGTATATGTTCCTTCTTGAGGAACTAAGCATTCGTAGAGGCAAGTACCTTTTGTTTCTTTAGATCATAAAAGGTGTAGGTCATAGTCTCTTTAGGGTAACCTACAAACAGACACTTGTCAGAAATATCAATGCTTCCTGTATCCTTTATGGAAAGAGTATGGGAATACATAGAGGTTTCCATGATATCTGTTGTCAAAAATCACTCCAAAATTATCGGCAACTTCAAAGCTTGACCACTCGAGCAGGGCATAACATGATTGAGAAGATGAAAGAGTAGTCTAGCAATTGGGTTAGAGAAGTCAACAGATTACACTTGTAGTCTTGAATATGTAAAAGAATATAATAGCCTTATTTATCAGCGACAGCAGTTTCTCGATTGTGTTTTAAAAAATCAATTTCAAGCCCCCTTTAACACCTTTCACATTAATGGTTTGGGAGTGGTTGAAATTGGCCACCTTCGAGATGATACTTTTGTCATGCACGAAGCGTTTGACCTGAAAATGAGAGTGGTTGCTTATTGGAAGATAGTTTTGAGGCGGATGGTTGATTATGTTGCTCTTCA